>CAUOFW020001126.1:0-132928 GCA_963454935.2 Ilex paraguariensis
GAAAGAGAGAAACTCTCCCCATCTCTACCTTCTTCTTGCAATCTATGGCGATTTATTTGTCGGATTACCTCAGGCCAAGAACAAAAGTTGTTCTACACGACGAGAGCTACGTGCTTGATGGCGTTCACCCTAATCTCCAAACACTAACCCAGACTAAGTGTATATGGCTTATGTGTGTAGGTAAGTGTCACTCTTACTCGGGTTTGATGCTAGAAATAGAAAAAAAGTGTGTGTGTGGATGAAAATGTGAGTGTGTGTGCAAAAGTGCTTTCCAAGTGAAGAGAGACTTTCAAGTGTCGTGTTTTACTTGGAATGGGTATTTCAAGGTCGTCTCCTCAGGGAAGGAAGGTTGAATTGTGTGAAGGTGATTTTGTGAAAATGGAAAAGAGTAAAATCTTGTGAGTTTGTATTTTGGTGAGTGGAGTCTTTGCTAAAAATGCAATGGAAATAAGGTTGGTTAATCCAAAGGAGTCATTCCAATGGGAATGCCAAATCAACCCAAAACATTCTTCCAATGGTGACTTGGTGCTTAATTGATTCGTAGGAAGTGAGGGACTAATGTGGAGGTGTAGGCTCAAGCATACCCCGTGATAAGTCTACAGTGTATTAAGAGCTCTCAACCACGTCCGCACTCAACATAGTCAAACCAAACTCCTTATACACTAGGAGGAAGAATGACGGAGAGTTGGTTAAGCATACGAAGAGAAAATCTCCCTTGGATTGGACAACTAAAAACTTAGCTACTCATAATGAATGCAAAGACATACAACGTGTAAAGAGACATGGTAAAGAAATGGAGATTAAAACTTGTATTAATGTAAAGAAAGTTAACTACAAAGATAAGTGCATTTAAAACCCATTTGGAAAGCTTGAAGCTTAAATGTAACAATGGTAGATTCAAAGACACATGACTAAAATTGCAACACACTTGAAATAAATGACATTAAAGTGCCATAAATGAAGATTACAAGAGGCTTACAGCTGACTACAAGTGAAATGGGTAAGAAAATGCAAAAATCCAAACTTTCTCTCTCTAAACTATGTCTTCTTCCTTGAGCTTCTCTCTCTACAATGCTAAATAATGGTCTACAATGGTGTAACTCTTTTGAATTTTCATCCATGAGGCTCCTATAGCCTGTGTGTGTAGGTTTCCCATCAGTGGGAGGTGAGTTGATGGCTTGGACAGGATAAGACAAGCTTAGCTTGCACCCACCATGCCCCTTTATTCTCTCTCTTCATTTCCCATTCTCCAACCTCAAAAGTTAGAAGTTAGGTTCTTGTAGGCATGGTTGTATGTAGACAATGTTAGGAGATATGTGGGAGAATCAATGGTGGGCCCCCAAGTGGCAAAACTTAAGTTACAGGTGTTTGACATTTTTCAGCAAAATCTTCCGGAAGGTTTTTCCTAGTGTGCAAAACCTTCCGGAAGGTTTGCGGTATATCCAAATCTAGTGTGCAAAACCTTTCAGAATGTTTTGGCAGGGGCAGAGGTAGAAGATGTCCAGTGTGCAAACCTTCCGGAAGGTTTTCTCATGATTTGCCTTTTTCTTGATTTCTTCACCTTCCAAGCCTCCCATTAAGCCACCCCCTCATCTCCATTGACTTTGAGCACTATGATGGAGGCTTAACTCAAGCCATTTCTAAATCTTTAACTACAATCACACAACAACATCATTAATTATTTGCTTAATTGTATTTTCTCCCCCTTTCACAACAAAAGCAAGTATAAAAGGGTATAAAAGCATACACGATGTGCAATATTTTGTGCTAATCACTACGTCTACGTACCAAAAATTATGGATTTCGTCGAGGTTTCAAGATTGGGATTTTTGGGAATCAAGGTTTAAAACTTGATTTGGGTATTTTGAAGCCTCTACTACATGTATTACGCTTCAAGATTTAGGGTTCACTTCCTAACTATGTTTATTTTCAATCTAGGGTTGAAATATGAAAAGGGTAGGGTGTTGGAGATGGAATCTCATGTATAACACATACCTATTGTAGTTGAAATGTGAAAAATGGGTATAAGAATGGTTAAAATTAATTCTTGCAAGAATTGGATTTTGGTGAAATTGCTCAGTGAAATATCAAGATGAATGTGTTGACTAGGCATGCTTTGTGCTTACATTTATGCCTTAAAAGTGTTTGATGAAATGCCTATGTGAATTAAGTGTGTTAATTGCATTGATTATGTTATAACATACTTGGGATTTGATGTTGGGAAATGTTGGTATATGCCTTATGATATATTGCTTGAGTTTTCCCATTGTACCTAATCTTCGCACATCACCCTCAAATGTGTATATGGCTTTTGAGTGTAGGTGAGTGTCACTCTCCCTCAGAATGATGTGGGAAATAGGGCAAACGTGTGTGTGGAATGAAATGTGTGTGTGTGTGTATGAATAAAAGTGCTCTCTAAGTGTAGGGAGACTTTCGAGGGTCGTGTTTTACTTGAAATTCGTATTCCAAGGTCGTCTCCTCGGGGAAGGAAGGTGAAATGTGTTGAAAGTATTTTGCAGAAAAAGGAAAAGTGTAAAAATCTTTGATGTTTGAGGTTTGGTGAATTTTGTTCTTAATGAAAATGAAATGGAAACAAGTGTTGCCTAATCCAAAGAGGTCATTCCAATGAGAATGTCAAATTAACTCAAGACCTTCCTCCAATGGTGCCTAGAAGTTTGATTGATTCATAGAAAGCGAGGGACTAAAATGGAGGTGAGGATTCAAGCATACTCCGTGACAAGTCTACGGTGTATCAAGAGCTCACAACCACATTCGCACTCAACCTAGTCAAACCAAATCATTGCACACTATTAAGAGGAATGAAATAAATGAAATCAAAGACATTAAATGAAGCTTACAAAAGCCTTACAGAGGATTACAAGTGAAATGGACGAAGAGAATGCAAAAATCTAAGCTTTCTCTCTCTATACTATGTCTTCTACCTTGGAGCTTCTCTTTCTACATGGAGGTCCCCCTAGGTGTGAGACAGCGATCTGAATAATGGTGAATGAAGCTTCCATTTTCGTCCATGGAGGTCCCCCTAGGTGTGAGATAGCCCTCCCATCCATATGAGGCTAATTGGATGGCATGGGGCAGGCTAGGACAGCCTACCCAGCAACTCCCAGGCTTCCTCTCTTCTCTCTCCTCCTTATTAATGCTAAAGCCTTCAAAGTCCAAGGCTAAGGTTGAGGAGGCATGTATGTGTGTAAGGAGTGTCAGGGAACAAGTGGGAGACCCATGGGTGGGACCCACAAAGTGGCAGAGCTTGAGTTGCAGAATTTTGCGTTTTCAGAAAAACCTACTAGTAGGTCGATGACCAAACCTACTAGTAGGTTTACTCCAGTAGCTAAAACCTTCTGGTGTTTTCCTGTAAAAACCACTCCAGTAGCCAAAACCTATCGGTAGTTTTATGACAAACCTACTGGTAGGTTTTAACTTTTGGTTCTTTCACCTTCCAAGCTGTCATCAAGCCTTCCCCTCAACTCCTTTGACCTTAAGCACCATGATAGGAGTCTAACATGCACCATTTAAGCTCTTTTACCTTGCAAACACACCGAAACATTGCAATTCACAAATCTTCAATAAAATCTACTCAAACAATAGCCCTAGGAGTGAGAAATGAGAGATTAATGGCAATGGCTGAGGGATTTTTAGGCTTAGAGATGCTTCGAGGGAGAGAGAAATG
Organism: Ilex paraguariensis; assembly: GCA_963454935.2. NCBI lineage: Eukaryota > Viridiplantae > Streptophyta > Magnoliopsida > Aquifoliales > Aquifoliaceae > Ilex > Ilex paraguariensis. The sequence goes on from CAUOFW020001126.1 coordinate 3,686, forward strand.
TATTAGGTTTTGTAACTTAGGGAGACAATGAACTATTTTCTAGAAAAAATCTGATTAAAACCCTTAATTTTGGCATTTTGGGCAAAACCTACTGGTGGGTGGATGCCAAACCTACCACTAGGTTTTACTCTAGTGAGCAAAACTACCAGTAGTTTTTCAGTAGGTTCAGGACCAGTGTGCAAAACCTACTGGTAGTTTTTGTATAAAACTACCGTTAGGTTTTCACTTATTTGAAAAACCTTGTGCTCTCCACTTCCCTTCAACTCCTATACATTCTAACACTCTAATTATGACCTCTACTCCACCCAAAACATGTGCTACACTTGTACCACAATTTGAACCATCATGCCTCATGTCATTACCAAAATAGCAATATGATTTAAAATTTCGATGCTTTCAAAACACAAAGTATGGATCTCTACATTTAACTATCAAAATGAACACCCAAAATGTAAGACACGTATTCAAATGACAAGGACATTCCTAATTCATTCAAATATCAAAAACTTGAGCAATATTTTCCTATCCTGCAAGCATGGGCTACATAACACATCATTCAAATGCCCGAACTAAGCACACATGAGCATCACCATAGTTTTAAATACTAGTCTAGAGTATGCACCTACACATTCATTTTCAAATTCATGTGTGAGTGAATTGGACATATAATTTAAGTATTTACACAATAGAATTCACATTCGATTGGCTAGCTAAATTCAACTTTGAAGCAAAACTCACCAAAGGTCTCTCTTAATAATGAATCACACTCTAGTTATCTTGGCATGCTCTCCATGTGTACATGTGATATAGAATCTTGTGCACAAACTGAAGTATGCTCACATATAATCCAAAAATGAAGTTCATGCATGAAATTGAAACAACCTTGGCATAATCTTGTGAAGGGAATGCTAGGGCATTAGGTAGCAAAACCATCTCCTCTTTTTCTTTAAAAGTATGCATCTCCCATGCTTCTCTAGATCATTTAGGACTTTCATGGGTTGTAATGAGGATTTGGGTGATATCTAGGTAAATGAAACGAAGGATAAAGGACAACAAAGAGGGTTTTTTTGAGTGAATGACTATTGTTTTAAAACATCTCCCTTTTCATGGGATTTTTAGTCTAACACCATCACCACACTCTTTGTTTCTTTTTCTCTTTTTTTTCCTTAACATTTTCCTTTTATTTTGTCATTTTTTTCTTCTTTTCACCCCTTGTTCTCTTTTTCTTGGATTTTCATTCTTTTTCCATTCAACTCTTTAAGTTTCAACAACATTCATCCCTTTTGTTTGAGTTTCCACACCATGTTTCCTTCTCTTTTATGGTAACTCATGTTCAGCTCTAGGAACAACCAAGGTGAGGTAGATTTTTTTATCATTTTGCATTGGCTTGGTCAAATGTGTGGTATGGAAACAAATTTACAATTAAGGCTCAATCACGACACTAGGGAGAAACTTTCACAAGAAAAAGGCTTAAGGCTCAAATTAAATCAAAGACGACCTAAGATCATTTCTAGATAGGCATGGGGGAGCATTGTACATATCAAGACAAAGTCAATCAATTACCCAAATGCACCTACCAAAATAATGAGATTATTGAACAAATTTGGAATTTAAAAAATTGTTCCTTGACCAAATATAAGTTCCCTCCAAAAAGGATTGACACTAAATCTCTCATAGGTCCTTACTCATTTCTACTATTCATGTCAAGCATTAAAAATATGAATCCAATCCGTAAATTGCCAAAATTACACATTTAAGGTCCACTTAAGGTTGAGTTCAAAAGCAAATACATCTATGATACTCACGCATAGGATAACTTCTATATTGTGCTCATGTGCTCAAGGTTCAATACAAAGTTCAAAATATCAACAAACCCATAACACTCTAAATAAGGGAATACAAATCAACATTTAGATATTTTTCACAAAAATTTTCAAGAATTTCGCATAATTAGAAACAATTGTAAAAAAAAAATGTGTGATATGTGAAAGGTGAATTTCACCACAAAATTGGTATTTTCAACAAAAATTTTCACAAACATTGGTGTATCATTCAAATGGTGCACCTCACCCTCCAATTTGAATCCTACATTGTCTTCAATGCAACAAAAAAGATGTGCTCTACAATAAAGGACTGTAAAAGGATGAGAGGGTTAGAGAACACCTTGCACTTAAGCTTTGACAAAAAACACCAGTATCGACAACTTAAGAAAAACAACACTATACGCATAGATAAAGTAAGTAAAATGGATCCATAAAATTTAATCCTCTAACAAGTCCGGGTAAAATGGATTCCCAAAATTTTCCTCCACTTCTTGTCCTTCAAAACCCTAAAAAAAATGGCTTAAGTCTTTGACTATTAACCTTGAATGTCTTGCCATCCTCGGGATTTGTAACTTTCATAGCTCCATTGGGGTAGGCCACCTTGACAATATAGGGGTCATCCCAATGGGATCGGAGTTTCCCTTGAAAAATTGAGAGACGAGAGTTGTATAAGAACACTTTTTGCCCCGGCTTAAATGACTTCCTCACAATGGACTTATCATGAAAGATCTTAGCCCGCTCTTTTGAAATTTTAGAGCTCTCATACGTATCTCTTTGAATCTCTTCCAATTCATTGATTTCTAGCTTCCTATACTCTCCGACTATTCTCAAATTGAAGTTTAGAGTCTTTATGGCCCAATAGGCCTCGTGTTCCATTTCAACTGGCAAATGACAAGCCTTGCCATAGACGAGCCGGTAGAAAGACATACATAGGACAGTCTTGCAGGCAGTGCAGTAAGCCCATAGGGCATTGGTCAATCTAAATGACCAATTTTTCCTATTCGGATTCACCGTTTTCTCAAAGATATTTTTAATCTCCCTATTGGCCAACTCGACCTGGCCATTGGTCTGTGGGTGGTATGTGGTGGAGACCTTGTGTGTGACACCATACTTATGCATCAAAGATGCGAATGACCTATTACAGAAACGTGATCCACCATCGCTTATCATAGCACGAGGCATCTCAAACCTTGAAAATATGTTCTCCTTGAGAAACTTGACCACGACCTGGTAGTCCACTTCTAGTAGAATGTATAGGTAGCCAAATGACACATGGAAGGACATCTAGTTGTTCATTTTCAGGTATGCATCTCTGCATGACTTGGTCAGGGCAGTAGTTGAACAGGTATGGGTTGTCGAAGTAAAAGTACTTTACATCCGCCATGAACGTCCTTTTATCCTCTGGGCTCCAATGCGGTGGTATTTGTCTTGTAGCAAGATAATTACATATGTCAGCATACAAGGGACATATAGAATAAATCAAAAGTAAATGCTCGTTAGGAAAGAAGTAAGGGATAGGAATGTGCTCTTCGGCATCTTGCACCATAAGTTGAGAAAAATGGTCCGCTACCACGTTCTCAACTCCCTTTTTTTCCTTGATCGTCAAGTTGAATTCTTGTAATAGGAGTATCCACCTAATGAGTCTCGGTTTGGCATCCTTCTTAGACAAAAGATACTTCAAAGTAGAGTGATCGGTATAGACTACTATAGGTGAAGCAATGATGTAGGATCAAATTTATCCAATGCAAATACTACTGCTAGAAACTCCTTTTCGGTGGTGGTATAGTTCATTTGAACTTTATTAAGAGTTTTGCTAGCATAGTATATTACATGAGGTCTCTTGTCCTCTCTTTGACCGAGCACTGTGCCGACCGCGTAATCACTCGCGTCGCACATAAGCTCAAATGGTATATCCCACTTGGGTGGTCGCATAATTGGAGGTGTAGTGAACATATGTTTTTCAATTTTTTAAAGATACCTCACAATTATCCAACCAAACAAATGGGACATCTTTCGAAAGTAAATTGGTAAAAGGTTGGGCCAATGCACTAAAGTCTTTAATAAAATTATGATAAAAGCCGACAAGACCAAGAAAACCTCTTATCTTTGATGACCTTTGGCGTGGGGAGGTTGCACCCACATTTGATTTGTCAACTTCAATCCCCTTTGCCGAGACGATGTGCCCAAGCACAATTCCTTGTGTCACCATGAAGTGACACTTTTTCCAATTGAGGGCCAAATTCTTCTCGTCGTATCTCTCGAGAACTCTCTCCAAATTCTCCAAACATCCACTAAAAGAATCCCCAAAAACTGAGAAGTCATCCATAAGCTTTTCCACGATCTTCTCCACTATATCACTAAAGATCCCCATCATGCAACATTGAAAAGTACTGGGGACATTAAACAACCCGAAAGGCATGTGTCGTTAGGCAAAGGTACCGTAAGGGCAAGTGAAGTTGGTCTTTTCTTGATCCTCCAATACGATCTCAATTTGATTGTAGCCGGAGTACTCATCCAAGAAACAATAGAACAAGTGTCTGGCTACTCTTTCCAATACTTGGTCAAGGAATGGCAAAGGGAAGTGATTCTTTGTCGTTGTTGGGATGGCATGGAATCTTCCTCAAGGTAGATGTGGTATGTGCAAATGAGGGGGCTTATCCCCTTGATGTTGACAATTGTCCAACTAATCGCTCCTTTTTGCCTCCTCAACATTTTCAAGAGATCCATTTCTTGCTTTTCCTCCAAAGTTGAGCTTATCACCACCGGAAAGGTCTTGTCATCCCTGAGGTATGCATACTTAAGAATGGATGGTAATGGCTTCAACTCCAAGATGGGTTTTTACTCATTCGATGGAAAGATCTTCTTGCCTTGGTGTGGAAGCTTCTCAATTGTTGGGATCCATTTTTCCACTCCTTTTAAGCTCTCCAACTCCTCTTGATCATCAACCTCTTCCTCCCCCAATTTCAACATGTCCAGCAGCTCCAAGTGTTCCTCCACCAATGTGTCCATCCTATTGACTTCTTGCACTTCCTCATCATCCCCTGATTGTTTACATAGATTGAACACATTGAAGTCCATTGTCATGTTCCCAAACATAAACTTCATCAATCCATTCCTGTAATTAATATCAACATTAGAAGTAGCAAGGAAAGGTCTACCTAATATGACGGGAATTTGGGATCCGGGGTTAGCAACAGGGTAAGTTTCAAGCACAATAAAATTGACAAGAAAATAAAAATTATTCACTTGAATCAAGACATCCGCAACCACTCCCTTCGGTGTTCAAAAGCTTTGAACCGCCAATTGAAGAGTGATTAAAGTTGGCTTCAACTTCTCAAGTTGGAGTTGTTCGTACACCGAATAGGGTAGGAGAATGACACTAGCCCCTAAATCAAGAAATGCTTGCTCCACCCGGTAATTCCCTATTGTGATGGCAATGGTAGGGCATCTGAGATCTTTGAACTTTGGTGGAGTGTTCATCCTCAATATTGAGCTTACTTGCTCGGTGAGGAATGACTTCTTGTGAACATTCAATTTTCTCTTCACTGTGCACAAGTCCTTCAAGATCTTGGCACATGGTGGGATTTGCTTTATGGAATCAAGGAGTAGAATGTTGATTTTAACCAGCTTGAACATCTCAATTATATTAGAATAGTTAGTCACCTTCATGGGTGGCTTCAAACGATTGGGAAAAGGGGCAGGAATGGGGGATACATGCATACTTTCAACAACCATTTTTTTATTCTCACTCACCTTAACCCCCTTGGTGTCACTTTAGTCTTTTTCTTTGTTGGCAATGTGGTATCGGGTGAGACTTTTGACACAATGGTCTTATCAATTTGTTTGCCACTTCGAAGGGTGGTGACCACTTTGAGTTGCTCACAATTCTTCCTTATGGGCTCCGATGACCCAACGACATGTTGACCTCTAGGGTTTTCTTGGGGTTGAGTAGGAATTTCCCCTTCTCTTGTTGTGATGTCCCCATGGAATTTGTCAACTTTATGAGTTGAGTCCTAGTGTCATTAAAAGCTATGGCATTTTGATTGTTGATGGCAGTTTGGCTTTGGATGAATTTATACACCACTTCCTCCAAATTCCTCTTATGGGGAGGTTGGTAGGTGGGAGGATTGAATGGCCCTTGGGAAAAATTTTGTGGAGGTAGGTTCGGTGAATACCCTTATAGATTGGACCGAGGGTACTGAGAGTTAGACGTTTGACCTTGACCTTGTTATTGACTTTGCTTAGGAGGCATGTGAGGTGAATATGCATTAGAACCATGAGGAGTGGGATGCTCATTTTTCCAACTAAAGTTTAGGTGATTACCCCAACCCAAATTGTAAGTGTATGAATTTGGGGAGAATGATTGCCTAGTTTGGTGAAAGGCATTAACTTGCTCATGGTACACTTCCTTAAGTGCCGGAATGTTAGCGCACTCCGATATGGAATGCTACACACTCTCACAAATTAAGCAAGACTCCTCGGCCTTTGAAACATTGGACACCTCGTGTCTCCTATTTACCTCAAGACACTCCACTTTCCTAGACAACCTGGAAATTTCAGAAAACAAGTCTTCTCGGTGTCTCAAATCATGCATCCCTCCCCCATGTGATTGATTACTACTCAGAGATGACCTAGGTACATCGATGGGATCCGTGATGTCCCAAGATTGTGCATTTTGGGCTAATGTACTAAAGTAGTCTAGTGCATCATCAGGGTCCTTGTTTAAGAACTCGCCATTGCACATTATGTCAATGAATTGGTGATGACCCGGTGTAATCTCTTCGTAGAAGAAACTCACCAATTGCCATGATTCAAAACCATGATATGGAATGGATTGTAGTAATTTCTTATAGTGATCCCAACAGTTGTAAAATTGTTCATTGGAGTTTTTTGAAAGTTTTGGATTTGTTTTTGAAGAGCTGTGGTTTTAGGCACCACAAAGAATTGTTCAAAAACTCGGAAAGCATTTGAGCCCAAGAAGTTATGGATCTAGGCCACAAGGAATTCAACCATATTTTGGCTTTGTCCTTAAGGAAAAGTGAAACAATTTCAAGTGAGCTATGTCTTCCATAGTGTAATTAGTGAGGAAGGTTACAACTATATCCTCGAGTTCCTTAATGTGCAAATAAGGATTGTCCCTCTCAATTCTGTTGAATGTAGGAAGTAGTTGCAACATTCTCGGCTTAACTAGAAAGGCATGAGCTTGGATTGGTAAGAGAATACATGAGGAAGTGGTGCTACGAGTGGGTTGAAGGTAATCCCTTATTGACCTTGCCGAAGGATCAATTTGGATGTTGTTCCCTTCATTCCTAGGAGGAAGGTGCATTCTTGGGTTTGGAAATCTAGGTTCTTGCACTGCACCTCTCCTTGGGGCATTCACATTGGCACCCAAGTCCTTAAAATTGTCACCAGCATCCTCAGATGGGTCTTGGTCAATGTTCATGTTGGGCCTAAAGGTTGTCTAACTAATCAGTTTTGTTCGTCCCATCTCCACATACAACACACTATCTACAAATGAAAACATAAACAAACAAAGTATATACAAGGAGCAACATACCTCAACCCGTGATGAAGATCACGAGACTTACCTCCTTTGTCCAAAAATTATCTTCTCAATTCAATGCTTTACCTCCTCAGCAATGGCGCCAAAAATGCTTGAGTTTTTCCGTTGTACCTAATCTCCACACATCACCCTCAAATGTGTATTTGGATTTTGAGTGTAGGTGAGTGTTACTCTCCCTCGGAATGATGTGGGAAATGGGGAAAATGTGTGTGTGGAATGAAATATGTGTGTGTGTGTATGAACAAAAGTGCTTTCCAAGCGTATAGAGACTTTTGAGGGTCTTGTTACTTGGAATTCGTATTCCAAGGTCGTCTCCTCAGGGAAGAAAGGTGAAATGTGTTGAAAGTGATTTTGGTGAAAAAGGAAAAGTGTAAAAATCTTTGATGTTTGAGGTTTGGTGCATTGTGTTCTTGATGAAAATGAAATGGAAACAAGTGTTGGTTAATCCAAAGAGCTCATTCCAATGGGAATGCCAAATCAACTCAAGACCTTCCTCCAATGGTGCCTAGATGTTTGATTGAATTGTAGGAAGTGAGGGACTAATATGGAGGTAAGGATTCAAGCATACCCCATGACAAGTCTATGATGTATCAAGAACTCACAACCACGTCCACACTCAACCTAGTCAAACCAAATCATTGTACACTATGAGGAGGAATGAAAAAGGGTTGATTTAGCATACCCAAGAGGAATTCTCCCTTCGATTAGCCAACTAAAAGCTTAGCTACTCATATTTAAAGCCAGAACATAAATTTAATGAAGAGACATTGTAAAGAAATAAAGATTGGGACTTGTATTAATGAAAGAAAACTTAAACTATGAATAAAAGCATTCAATACCCATTTTAAACTTGAAATGAAGAAAACTTAATAAAAAAATGGTGAAATCCAAAATGTAAGACTAAACTTGCAATGTACTTGTAATAAATGACATTAAGGACATTAAATGAAGCTTACACAAGTCTTACAGAGGATTACAAGTGAAATGGATGAAGAGAATGTAAAAATCTAAGCTTTCTCTCTCAAAACTATGTCTTCTACCTTGGAGCTTCTCTCTCTATAATGCAATACAATCTGAATAATGGTGAATAGAGCTTCCATTTTGTCCATGGAGGTCCTCCTAGGTGTGAGACAACCCTCCCATCATAGGAGGTTAATTGGATGGCATGGGGCAGGCTAGGATAGCCTACCAGTAACTCCCATGCTTCTTCTCTTCTCTCTCCTCCTCATTAATGCTCAAACCTTCAAAATGGCAAAGCTTGAGTGTGTAGAATCTGGCATTTTCAGCAAACCTACTAGTAGGTCGATGGCCAAATCTACCAGTAGGTTTTACTCTAGTAGCCAAAACCTTCCGATAGTTTTTCAGTAGAAACCACTCTAGTAGTCAAATCTACCGGTAGTTTTATGACAAACCTACGGGTAGGTTTTAATTTGTTTTGTTTAATTCTTGGTTCTTTCACCTTCCAAGCTCTCGTCAAGCTTTCCCCTCAACTCCATTGACCTTAAGCACTATGATAGGAGCCTAAAATGCACTATTTAAGCTCTTTTACCTGCAAACACATCGAAACCTCATTATAAGCTCAAAACATTGCAATTCCCCTAATTTTCACCTTAAAAGAGAGTATAAAAGGGGTGTAAATGCACACATGATATACAATATTTCATGCTAATCATAGATTGACATTGAGGACTTGAAAATGTTGAAGAAATATTGTTCATAATGTGGTCATGACATATTGAACATGACATGAAAATTGTAATAGTACATGGCATTGCATATGCATAGAAAACAATACATTCGTGGGCATTTGACATGAGCGTGAGTGTGTGTGCATATTTTTTGGATCAAACATTATTCTTGGTGGATGATACGAGGGCTCAAAAAAGTTGGACCAATGTTTAAATGAGTCACACGCGTTGCGTAGAAAATAAGGGTGGGGGTTAGCAAGAAAGGCTTGATTATTCTTCGGGTGCAAAATCTAGTGTTTTGGATATGTACTTCATTGGTATTGATTCCATAAAGTAAGTCAGCGCATGCAGATCCATTGGTAGAAGTCCATAGATATCATGCCCATTGGATACTTGTTGGTGGAAGTCCATAAATACCCACCCCAAGAAAGATCCAAAATTTGTAAATGGTCATTGGATGTGCAACGTTAATGGCGGAGGCTTGGAATGGCCGGATATCTACGCATGACATTGCATGTGAACATTTCAACTACATCTGGGTTGGCAGGTAGCCTTTTTACGAATACCATATTAGGCGTGACTCACCCTTTATGAGAATAACATTTCAGGTGCAAGACATGTGTTGGTGGATGGCTCTTACTTGGGCCCTTGTTGACGACCGAGTTGGGTTGTGGCTCGTGAATCCCATTTTGTAATCATTTTATACTTTATTTTGTCCTCATATAAATCATATATAAAACCTTGTATTTTAGCAAAGGCATGCTATGGGACATTGTTCTTTTGTAAAAGGAATAAATGGAATGGATGAGGTATGTATTGGATGGCTAAAAGTTTGATTTGGGAAAGTTTGGAAAAAATTTGGGCTCTAGGTACCTGGCATATAGAGAGCCCAGGTACTGGTACCTAGGCTTATAGGTACCAGTACCTACTGACAGTGGGTTCTAGTATCAATACCTAGGTTCACAGGTACCGTTACCACGCCATCGAGGGCTCAGGTACCAGTACCACGTTTACAGGTACTGATACTTGGCAAATAGAAAGCTCAGGTACCGATATGAAGTACACGAGGTATCAATACTTCTTCACAAAAACTAAAATTTGAAATGCAACCTTGCCTAGCTTTCACCTCTTGAGCCTTCTTGCTTAAAGGATATGTAATTTGTTCAATATTAAGTGTAAATTAATGAGGATTGGACATTGGAATGGTCTAGTGATTGATGCATGCACAGGTTATGAGTTTTGAAGTGCTCCGGTATAATGGAGAGTCTGCCCAAACTCTATGTGGTTGTGATCTAGGGAATGGGGATGTGATGATGTGGTGTTGGGTTATATGGCATACACGGGTACTTTTGCGGGTTGATGGGTTATCAACGGATTGAGAAAGAACCCTCGAATTTTTGAGGCATCACAACTTGGTATCTGAGCCTAGGTTCTCGATTTACTTAGGGCTTGCAGAGCATGGGTCTAGGGGATTGCATCCATTGTGCATTGCATGTTAAATTTTTTGAATGCTACATGTTATGTGTTATGTGAATTATATACATGATCTTATGTGTATGAAAATGAAACTCTAGGGTTAGAAAACATAACCTTGAGGGTCGAAAAAGAAATAACGGGAAGATTCATGGTTAAGGTGTCTACTAGTGGGTGACATACCTCCTACTAGTGAAACAAGGAAAGAAATTCTCATTGTTTAGACTTTGGTCCCTAACTTTGGGATATTAAGTTAGCGCTCTGTTGCTATCTAACATGTGTGTAGATGGCAAATAGAGGAAGAAGACACCGGAATAGCAGAGGAGGTGGGCAAAATAACAACCAACCACCACAATCTTTTGACCAACAAGCCTATATGGAGGTTGTGGACATGATGATTGCCACCTTTTTGCAAGTTAGTGCCAATGTGGGCCAAGGAGGCTCGAACAACCTCCAAAGGTTCAAGGTACATAAGTTACCAACCTTTCTGGGAGGGACGGACCCAATGGTGGCTGGCCATTATTTCCAACAAGTAGATAAGTTCTCAGAGGCTATAAAGATCAAATTCGATGCCACCAAGAAAAGGGTAGCTGCATTCTAGCTTGAGGGAGAGGCCCATCTATGGTGGGAATGGGCAAAGGCCTCGAAGAATATAGAGGCAATGACTTGGGGAGAGTTCCATGAGCCCTTCATGGGGAAGTACTTCCCGTCGGTTGTTCAGCAAGTAAAAGCCCAAAAATTATTGGATTTCAAGTAATGGACAATGACGGTGATGAAATACATGGTTAAGATCACAAAGCTAGCCCGTTTCACCGATGAGTTTGTGGCCACAGACATGGCCAAAGTGAGGAAGTTCGAGGATGGCTTGAAGTTGTCTATCCGGGGAAAGATTATGGGCCATCGCCTACAAGACTTGGATTCAATGGTCAAGACAGCTATAACCATTGAGAGGGAAGTGGAAGATAGAAAGAGCATCCTGGAGGCGAGTGCTAAGGACAAGAAAAATGAGGGTCAATCCTATTCTTCTAGTGTGGGGAAGAAGCAAAAGACTTCTAACCCACAAGGGTGTCAGGGGTAGGGTTGCGACTACCAAGACCAAGGCCAAGGTAAATCCTCCCAAGGTAGGAGAAAATTTAGGGATCCCTACCAGGCGGGCTGGGCCATTCACGCAGATGGTAGTCTTTGGTTTATGGTATGGGTTGTGGTTCCCCAATTTGTGGATCTGAGAGAGGAGATCCTTAGGGAGTTTCATTGCTCCTATTTTGCTATGCATGTAGGTGGCATGAAGATGTACTATGATATTTGTCGCTAGTACTACTTGAGCGGGATAAAGAGACATATTGGAAATTTTGTTAGCAGTTGTGTCACATGTCAGTAGGTTAAGACAGAGCACCAGAGACCAACATGGTTGCTCCAACCTTTGGAAATGAATGAGTGGAAGTGGTAACATGTCACTATGGATTTTGTGACCAACTTGCCACGGACTTCACGTGGGTATGACGCTATATGGGTGATAGTGGACTGGCGTACGAAGTCGACACACTTTTTGGCTATGCAGATGACCTTCACATTGAAGGAATTATGCTGATTATATATACGAGAGATAGTCCAATTACATGGAGTGACCATATCTATAGTATCGGATCGGGATCCCAGATTTACAATCCATTTTTGGGAGAGTTTTCAACGGACAATGGGGACATAGTTGATGATGAACACGTCTTTTCATCTCAAAACAAACAGTCAGTTAGAGAGGACCATCAAAACTTTAGAGGACATACTACAGGCATGCATCCTTGATCTCAAGGGTAACTGAGAAGAGCACTTACCCTTAGTGGAGTTCACCTTCAACATCAGTTATTAGACAAGCATACAGATGACACCCTATGAGGCATTGTATGGGAGACCATGCAATTCTTTGATTTTTCGGATGGGGGTCGGAGAGAAACCCTCTACGGGTTCAGATTTGATTAGAGACACCTCGGGGACGGTGGATTTGATAAGCAAACATCTTCTCATGGCTAAGAGCTAGCATAAGAGTTATGCCGATAGGCGGCGGCAACCTCTGGAATTCGAGGTTGGTGATCATGTCTTCTTGACGGTGATGCCTAAGAGGAGAATGGTCAGGTTTGGGAAGCGGGGGAAACTATCGACATGGTATATCGGACCCTTTGAGGTACTCGACAGGGTTGGTACAATCACTTATCGATTGGCATTACCATCAAATCTATCAGATGTTCACGCGGTATTCCATGTGTTCATGCTCTAGAGGTACACTCTAGATCCTACACATACGGTGGATTGGGGTGAACTGGTTGTTGATATGGATAGGACCTTCGAGGAGGGATCTGTGTGTATCATGGATATAGAGAACAGGTTTTGCGAGGCAAGACTGTAATGCTGGTGAAGTGCTGTGGCAGCACTGTAGTGTGGAGGAGGCAACACGGGAGGGTTAGGACACAATACATACAAGTTATCTGTTCTTGTTTGATGATGAAGATATATTCTTGTAGTCATGTAGTATTATAAGACCATTGAATATGCATGTGGTTATATGTGCATGTGTGTGCAAATTTCGAGGACAAAATTTCTTTTAAGGGGAGAAGAATGTAAAACACTAAAAAATTTAAAATTTTATTGTAAAGGAAAAAATGGTAATTAGTTGTTACGATATGGGTTAAAAACCCAAATTTTTATAGAACTTAGATGAAGAAATGGACCTTACCATTAGATTCGTCTCGCAAAATCTAGTTACCCCAGTCAATTTTTGTTGAACTCCAAGATAGTCAAATTTTTTGGGTTTTATGATGCGATCAGGTGTCGCACGGTTAAAATAAATGCGATCAGGATTTAATTGTGAAGCATGGAAAATAATTTAATGTAAGTTCAAATTAAATATATTGAACATAACATGAGATGAGATTTAATTGATTCGGGATAAAATCGGATCAGAAAAAGACGGGATATGTGGCGCGTTATGGGCCAAATATTGGAAAGTATAAAAGGGGAAGAAAATCAGATTTTCTTCCCCATTTTTCAGCTGATTTTTGGAATAGAGAAAGAGATAAAGGAGAGAGAGAAACTCTCCCCCATCTACACCTTCTTCTTGGTACCTAGGGTGATTCGTTTGTTAGGTTGCCTTTGGCCAAGAACAAAAGTTGTTCTATGCGACGAAATCTACATCTATGTACCAAATATTGTGGATTTCTTCGAAGTCTCAAGATCGGGATGTTTAGAAATCTAGGTTTAAAGCTTGATTTGGGTATTTTAAAGCCTTTACTACGTGTATTACGCTTCAAGAGGTAGGGTTCCTTTTCTAACTAGGTTTATTTTCAACTTAGGGTTGAAATATGAAAAGGGTATGGTGTTGGAGATGTAATCTCATGTATGACACATTCCTATTGTAGTTGAAATATGAAAAATAGGTATAAGAATGGTTAAAATCAATTCTTGCAGTAATTGGATTTTGGTGAAATTGCTTATTGAAATTTCAAGATGAATGTGTTGATTGGGCATGCTATGTGTTTACATTTATGTCTTGAAGGTGTTTGATGAAATACCTATGTGGATTAAGTGTGTTAATTGTATTGATTATGTTATAACATGCTTGAGGTTTGATGTTGAGAAATGTTGATATATGCCTTATGATATATTGACATTAAGAACTTAAAAATGTTGATAAAATATTGTTCATATTGTGCTCATGACATATTGAACATGACATGAGAATTGCAATAGTAAATTACATTGCATATGCACGGGAAGCAACACAGTCGTAGGCATTTGACATGAGTATGGGTGTGTGTGCATGTTTTTGGATCAAACACCATTTTTGGTGGATGATACGAGGGCTCTGGAATGCTGGACTATGGTTTGACTGAGTTGCATGAATTTCATTGAAACTAAGGGTCGGGATTTGTAAGAAGGGTTAGATTATTCCTGTCACACCCCAATTCGAGGGATATGACCGGCCATGAACCATGGAGCTTATCCATGGAGCATGTAAGCCTATCATCAATATTACCATTAGGAGAAAATACACACACAAAATATCTTTGTATTATTAAGTAACATGTCTACATAACTCGAACAAAAGAGAATTAGCGCTTATACATACCGAGCGTCTACTGATAAAGTACATGTATACATATATACTTATCTACATAAGATGATGGAAAAAAACATCCTATGGAGGTCATGACACAATTAGGTCCACAAAAGTCTCCAGAGTCTGCTAGCGACACTCTAGTCTCTCACCTGGAAAAAAAAACATAATCTAACGGAATGAGCTTAAAGCCCAGTGAATGGTAAGGCACACATAGTAATATTCATTTTGAAAATAGGGAGTATAAAATAACTGATAACAAGAAATTATGTATGGCATACGATAGATAATCATAAAACCAATAACTAAAAACGTTGTGATAATAAAGAATTATATCATCTCCTCATATTGGTAAGGACTTGTACGATATCTGGGAAACATACCAAATGTCAAAAAATCTCAAGGTTGGATCCAATACCGTACTGAGGGTCACCACGGGTTAGTGCCTGGGAACTGTTCCCTAAGATGATCCGGTGAAGGTCCTCAGGACGCACCAGACACTGTTCCTTCAACCGTTGAGCACTAGGGTCACCTCAGCCTCCCCCGGGTTTGTTCCCTAGCGGCCAGAGTCACCCGCATACAGAGGAATAATTTCCTTGGACTTTTAATAATGGTCCCACTCACCATCACAAAGTCTCACCATATAAATAAGTGATTGAGTCACAACATTTCACAAAAGAATTCATCAAAGCAAAGAAAATTGTATGCCACAAGTATTTAGACACTTAGTAAAACATTTTGTAAAAGTAGTAATGAACAAGCATGATGTATTGTTCTTAAAAATGTTTTAGTGATACGGGAAATTTTTGAAAAATACGTAGCATGCCAACCCACTCACCTCAAGTCCAAATGGTATGTTGCTTGTTTCCCCGAAGTAGATTTAGATGTTATCGATGCCTTTACAACTTTCTTTATCCTTTGATGACCTGTTCTTCCTTCCTTCTCTATTCTTTCTAGAAAGTGGAAAAATATTTGTGCATTTGTGTGGTTAATCCAATCCTCAAATGCCCTATTTATAGGCATCCAAAGATTATTCTAGAGAGTATTGACATGTGATATTTTTAGGGGAGATTCCCTAGAATATTCTACTATCTCTCCTTTCCTAGATCCTTCTAGATTTTAAGCTTATTTTGCACATGGTAATTTCACAAATATCTAGACTCATCTATGATATTCTAAAGTCTTCTTTAACCTTCTAGGTCCTTTCCGGAATTTTCTGGAATATTCTAGACGTTTCTAGATTGTTCAAGAACTTTCCGGATACTTCTCAATTGTTCTAGAACTTTCTAAATTCTTCCACATCCTTCAAAACTCTCTTTTAAGGATTATTATTTATTTATACTAACATTTTATATTGAAGAGACTTTTCAACATAATAGTTCAAGTTTAAGAAGATGCACAATATAAAACTCTATGTTATAACTACTACACACTCAAGGATGGGTCAGGATATTAAAATTCCACGGGTGCAAGACAAAGTGTTTTGGATACGCACTTTGTTGGTATTGAGTCCATAAAGTGTGTTGATGTATTTGGAGCCGTTGGTGGAAGTCCATAGATGCCTTGTCGGTTGGGTATCCATTGGTGTCCACAAATACCTACCCCAAGAAAGACCCAGGATTTACAAATGGTAATTAGATGTGCAAAATCAATGGCATGGGTTTGGAATGCCTAAATACCTACACATGACATTGCATGTGATATGGGAGCTTGTGGAGGGCTTGGGTTGCATTACATGTGTGAGTCTCACATCAAAACCTGGCATGACATTCTAGCATTCGTTACTGAATTGTATATTCTTGGATGAGTGCATGTTTGATTTGCTGAATTGCATATGAATATTTCATATACATCTGGGTTGGGAGGTAGCCTCTTTAGGAGATACTCTATTGAGCGTAGTTCTCCCTTTGTGGGAATTACATTTTAGGTGCGGGACAAGCGCCGGTGGATGACTCTCACTTGGGCCCTTGTTGACGACCGAGTTGGGTTATGGCTCATGAATCCCAATTTTGTAATCATTTTGTACTTTATTTTATCGTCATATAAATTATATATAAAACCTTGTATTTTAGCAAAGGCATCCAATGGGACATTGTTCTTCTGTAAAAAGAATGAATGGAATGGGTGGTATGTATTGGATGGCTAAAAGTTTGAAAAAAATCTAGGCTCCAGGTACCGGTACCTCACAGGTACCGTTACCTCGCTAGCAGTAGGCTCATGTACCAGTACCTAGGTTCACAGGTACTAGTACCACGCTGTCGAGGGCCCAAGTACCGGTACTTGGCAAACAGAAGGCTTAGGTACCCGTACCAATTACATGAGGTACTGGTACCTCTTCACAAAAATTGAAATTTGAAATGTAACCTCTTGAGCCTTCACCTCTTGAGTCTTCTTGCTTAAAGGATGTAATTGGTTTAATATTAAGTGTAAATTAATGGGGATTGGACCTTGGAATGGTCAAGTGATTGACACTTGTACAAGTGATGAGTTTGGAAGTGCTTTGGTACAAGGGAGACTCTTCTCAAACTCTGCGTGGTTATGATTCCAGTAAAGGGGATGTGATGACATGGTGTTGGGTTATACGACATACACATGTACTTACATCGGTTGATAGGTGATTAACGGGTTGAGAAAGGATCTTCGAATTTTTAGGGCGTCACATTGATAATGAGATCAAACTCCTGAAGTAGGAGTATCCATCGGGGGAGGCATGGTTTGGCATCCTTGTTTGTAAGTAAGTACTTCAAAACTCTATGGTCAAAAAAATTCACAATTGAGGATCCAACTAAATATGATCTGAATTTATCTAAAAAAAATACTATTGCAAGAAATCCTTTCTCTATTGTAGAATAATTCATTTGTACATTATTCAAAGTTTTGCTTACATAGTAAATCACATAGAGTCATTTTTCCTTTTGTTTTCCTAGAACATTTCCTATAGTATAGTCACTAGCATTGCACATGAGTTTAGAAGGTAAAGACCATTTAGAAGGTTGTATAATTGGTGCAGAAATAAGCATGCCTTTAAGCCTGTCAAAAGTCCTTTGGCACGCATTATTCCATTCAAATGATGTATCCTGACAAAGAAGATTACACATTGATTAGTACAAAACATTGCATATTTTGTATCTTATTATACACTTTTTATACTATTTTTTGTTTTGAAATAGGGGAGAAATGCATTTAATCTACCTTTTAATGATGTTTTGTGTGAATGTAGATGAAGGATTGTAAATGGCTTGAGTTAAGCTCCCATCTTAGTGTTTAAAGTTAGTGGTTTTGGCATACCACTGCCAAAACCTTCTGGAAGGTTTGCATCGACCTTTTGGAAGGTTAAGCTCACAAAACTGTTGTTTTCCCTATTCTTGTATAAACCTTCTGGAAGGTTTGTATTGACTTTCCGGAAGGTTTTGCCCAGAAATGCCAGATAGCCTACAACTCAAGCTTTGCCACTTGGGGGTCCCATCTATGATTCTCCCACTTATCACCTGACATCTCTTACACACATACATGCCTCCCTTTGCCTATGGTTGAACTTTGGAGGCCCAAGCATTAATGAGAAAGAGAGAGAATTGGGAGGCTGGGGAAGTTGCAGGCTAGGCTTGTCCTAGCCTACCCAAGCCATCAACTCAGCCTCCTATGGATGGGAAGCCTGTCACACATGCTAAAAGACCTCTATGGACAAAAATGCAAGACACACTTCAAATTATTGAGCATCGTAGAGAGAAGAACTCAAGGAGGAAGACATAGTTTTAGAGAGATAAGTTAGATTTTTGCATTTCTTCTACCCATTTCACTTATAATCTTCTGTATGACTCTTGTAAGCTTCATTTATTGCACTTAATGTCATTTATTTCAAGTGCATTGCAAGTTTAGTCAAGCATCTTTCATTCTACCATTGTTGTATCGAGCCTTTCACTACAAGCTTTTAAAATGGGTATTAAATGCACTTCTTCATAGTTTAACTTTTCTTGCATTAATTCAAGTTTCAACCTTCATTTCTTCACAATGTCTCTTTACTTTATGTATGTTCTTGTATTTAATATGAGTAGCTAAGCTTTAAGTTGGGTAATCCAAGGGAGAATTCCTCTTGGGTATGCTAAAGCAACTCTTTTTCATTCCTCCTTGTAGTGTAAGATGATTTGGTTTGACTAGGTTGAGTGTGGACATGGTTGTGAGTTCTTGATGCACTATAGACTTGTCACGGGGTATGCTTGAATCCTCATATCCGTTTAGTCCCTCACTTCCTGAGAATTAATCGAACATCTAGGCACCATTGGAAGAATGTCTTGAGTTGATTTGACATTCCTATTGAAATGACCTCTTTGGATTGACCAACACTTGTTTCCATTTCATTTCATCAAGAACACAACTCACCAAAACCCATATTCAAAAGATTTTTACACTTTTCTATTTTCACAAAATCACTTTCAACATAATTAACCTTCCGTCCCTGAGGAGATGGCCTTGGAATACCAATTTCAAGTAAAACACGACACTCGAAAGTCTCTCTACACTTGGGGAGCACTTTTGTACACATACCCATTTTTTCAATCCTTGCATGATTCCGAGGGAGTGTGACACTCACCTAATCGTATAAGCCACACACACACTACCGGAATCATGGTTAAAAATTAGGAACGACGGACGAACTGAAGGACACATTAGTCTAGATACTAAACTAAAATCTTTTATGTAACTTTTGTAGAACCCTATATGACCTAGGACCTAGGAACGACCTAACATCTTTTAATGTCCTAGGTGGGGGAAGATTACCCATCAAGTCAATTTCACATTTATCAACCTTAATTCCCTCTGACGAGAAAACATGACCAAAAATAATCCCTTTCTCCCAGTTTAAAACATGATTGGTGTCCTCACATCATGTGAGGACATTTTTCAGATTATGCCAACACAATTCAAATGAGTCATAGTATACAAAAAATCCATCCATGAAAACCTCCAAAAAATGCTCTATCGTGTCGCTTAAAATACTCAACAAGCATTTTTGAAATGTGGTTGAAGCGTTGCACAGTCCAAATTTCATTCTCTTATATGCAAAAGTAGCAAAAGAACATATGACGGGAATTTGAGACAATAGTTGCAACCTTCCTCACTAATCATTGCATGGAAGATATAGCTCGCATGAAATTGTTACCCTTTTTTCCTTAAAGATAAAGCAAAAACGTGGTTGAATTCCTTGAAGCCTTGAATAATAAGCTCATGGATACAAATGCTTTTCGAGTTTTTGAACAAAGTTTTTTCGGTGCCTAAAACCACTTCTCTTAAAAAGAAAATCCAAACTTTTTAGGAAAAGCCTAACGAACAATTTTATCAATGTTGGGATCGCTGAAAGGAATTTGTACAATCCATTCCACATCATGGCTTTGCACCATGGCAATTGGTGAGTTTCTTCTACGAAGGGATTACACCGGGCCATCGACAGTTCATCAACATGATCTGCAATGGAGAGTTTTTAAACATGGATCCCGATGAGGCCCTAGAGTACTGCAATACATTGGCACGAAATGCCCAATCTTGGGATATCATGAATCCCGCCGATGTACCATGGTGCTTTCAGGGTTTTAATCAACTAAGTGGGGGAGGGATTTATGGTTTAAGGGACCGGGAAGACTTGCTTTCTAAAATCACCAAATTGTCTTGGAAAGTGGAGAGTCTAGCAGTCAATAGGAGACATGAGGTGTCCAACATTTCCAAGATCGAGGAATTTTGCCCTATTTGTGAGAGTACGGAGCATTCCATATCGGAGTGCCCTAACATTCCAGGACTTAAGGAAGTCTACCATGAGCAAGTCAATGCCTTCAACCAAAGTAGACAATCATTCTCCCCGCACTCTAACACTTATAATTCGGGTTAAAGTAATCACCCAAATTTTAGTGAAGAATGAGAACCCTATTCCTCACGGGTCTAGTTCATATTCACCTCCCATGCCTCCTAAACAAAATCAATACCATGACTAAGGTCAATTGTCTAGCTCTCAATACCCCCGGTCCAATCCACAAGGGTATTCACCGAACCCACCTCCACAAAGTTTTGGTCAACAAGGACCACCCAACCCATCTACTTACTAACCTCCCCATAAGAGGAACTTAGAGGATGTGGTGCACTAATTCATCCAAAACCAAACCACCATCAACAACTAAATCGCCTCTGGTTTTAATGATATTCGGACCCAAATCACAAAATTGACCTATGTCATAGGGTCGGCCCAACAAGAGAAGGGGAAATTCCCCGCTCAACCCCAAATAACCCTAGAGGCCAACATGTGATTGGGTCATCTGAACCCACAAAGGAGAGTTGTGAGCAACTCAAGGCGGTCACTACCCTAAGGAGTTGCAAACAAGTCGACTAGACCTTTGTGCCAAAAGTCTCACCTAATGCCGCATGGACAAAAGAGAAAGGGGCTAAGGGTGACTCCAAGGGGGGTGAGGTGAGTAAGAAAGAAAAAATGTTGATATAAATGTGCATGCATGTCCCATTCCAGCTCCTTTTCCCAATCATTTAAGCCACCGATGAAGGTGACTAATTATTTTGACATTATTGAGATGTTCAAGCAGGTTAAGATCAATATTCCACCCCTTGAAGCCATAAAACAAATCCCCTTATGTGCTAAGATTTTGAAAGATTTGTGCATCATAAAAAGAAAGTTGAATGTGCATAAGAAGACATTCCTCACCAAGCAAGTAAGCTCAATCCTGAGGACAAACACACGGCCAAAATTCAGAGATCCCGAATGCCCTACCATTGTCATCACAATAGGAAATTGCCAGGTGGAGCAAGCACTTCTTGATTTGGGGGCAAGTGTCAACCTCCTACCTTATTTGGTGTATCAACAACTCCAACTTGAAGAGTTGAAGCCAACTCCAATCACTCTTTAATTGGCAGGCCGAAGCATTAGAACACTAAGGGGAGTTGTTGAGGATGTCTTAGTTCAAGAGGATAATTTCTATTTCCTTGTTGATTTTATTGTACTTGAAACTCATCCGGTTGCTAACCTTAGCTCACAAATTCCTGTCATACTAGGTAGGCCATTCCTTGCTACTCCTAATGCCATGATTAATTACAGGAATGGACTTATGAAGCTTACTTTTGGGAATGTGACAATGGACCTCAATGTATTCAATTTGTGCAAACAACTGGGGGATGATAAGGAAGTGCATAAAGTCAATAGGTTTGATACTTTGGTGGAGGATCACTTGAAGCTATTAAGCACTTTGGAGTTTGGGGAGGAGAAGATTGTTGATCAAGAGGAGCTGGAGAGTTTACAAGGGGTAGAAAAATGGACCCCAACATTTGAGAGACTTCCTTTGCAAGAGAAAAAGATCTTTCCACCAATTGTGCAAAATCCCATCTTGGAGTTGAAGCCATTACCATCCAACCTCAAATATGCATTCTTGGGAGAGAACGAGACCTTTTCGGTGCTAATAAGCTCAACTTTGGAGGCAAAGCAAGAAGATGATCTATTGAAAGTGTTGAGGAGGCACAAGAGATCAATTGGTTGGATAATTGCTGACATCAAGGGGATAAGACCCCTCATTTGCACACACCGCATCTACCTTGAAGGAGACTGCAAGCCGTCCTGATAACCACAGAGAAGGCTGAATCCTATCATGAAGGACGTAGTGAGGGATGAGGTACTCAAACTACTTGATGTGGACATCATCTTTCCACTTGCCGATAGTAAATAGGTTAGTCCCACTCATGTGGTACCAAAGAAATTGGGGGTCACCATAGTTACAAATGAGGAGAACGAGCTGATTCCGACAAGTGTAGTCATCGGATGGAGAGTTTGTATCGATTATCAGAAGCTCAACTCTTGTACAAGAAAGGACCATTTCCTTTTGCCATTCCTCAACCAAGTATTGGAGACAGTAACTGGACACTTGTTCTATTGTTTCTTGGATGGATACTCTGGCTACAATCAAATTGAGATCGTATTGGAGGATCAAGAAAAGACCACCTTCACTTGCCCCTTCGTTACCTTTGCCTACCGACGCATGCCATTTGGGTTGTGTAATGCCCCAGGGACTTTTCAAAGATGCGTGATGGAAATTTAATGCTTTATATTTCACTTCTTCATTGAATGATTGAATGTACCTAGCAAAGCTAAGGTACTTTGTATAACCATGGGTTCTTTTTATGTCACGGATGACTCTTGCATGGAAAGACCTGTTGGTTCAAGGCAAGTACCCCAGCTAGATCTTCATGACAACATTTCAATCTTCACCATTATTGTGCTTTATCTAAAAAATGGAACATTAATGCCATGGTTGGATGCCTTGTAGAAACACTTGCTTGTTTGTAGATGGGTTAAATCTAGGCACAGACAATTCTTGTAAATTTTTAATCGAGGCACTGGTATGTTCTGTCAAGAAAGCTCTATTGTGGACATTCTAGCTTCTCTTGCTATGCACAAGTATTTTAGAAACTTGGCATAAACGGAACTTGTTTGATTGCATTTAGAAGTGAGATATTGATCTTTACTTGCTTGATGAGCTCGTAAATTTATGGCTGATTATTCAACTTCTGTATAGTTTTGAGTCTATGAGGAAAAGGAGCAGGAATAGGACACGAGGGTCCCTTTTCTTTTAATGGTTCTATGTCTTGTTCAATCACAAGTTCAGGCTCATCCTTAATTACAAGTTCAGGCTCTACTGGCTCAGATTTAACTGGTTCAGGCTCAAATGGTTAGTTAACTAGGATTGACCTAGGTTTTGGCTTAGGAATTAGCATGTTTCTAATAGTCTTGTCAATCACCTTGCCACTTCTCAGTGTAGTGACAACTTGGGTTTGGTCTTGTGGATTTTCCATGATTGCGGGATTTTTCACTTGGAATTGGCCTTGTGGTGGTTTTGGTTGGGCAGAAAACTTGCCCTTTTCATGTGTAGTCATGGATTGGGTCAATCTTTGGATGTGGCTTTTGAGATCCTCGAAGGATTGAGTGGTCTGGGTTTTGAATTCAATAAAAGCCTAAGTGGAACTATTATTATAGTTCATTTGACTGTGCATAAACTGATTCAGGATATCCTCAAGGCTCCTCTTTTGTGGTCGTTGGTATGATTGATATGCGGGAGGTCCTTGAGGTGGTGGGTACGAAACTTGTTGTTGGTTCATAGGAGTTGGTTGTGTGTTTTTCCAACTGAAGTTTAAGTAGTTTCGCCACCCTGGATTGTATGTTTCAGAGTACGGGTTGGAGTAAGGTTTGTTGAAGCTGGAAATGACATTTGTTTGTTCCAACAAAACCCCATTGAATGCCGGAATGGTTGGACACTTCCCAATAGGCCATCTAATTTTGAAATTTGAAGAATTGTTCCTTGGGTAAATGTAAGTTCCCTTCAACAAGAATTGACACTAAAGCTCACACGGGTACTTATTTCATCTCCACTATGCATGAAAAGCTCTAAAATGTGAACTCAATCCGTAAATTGTCGAAATTACACATTCAAGGTGTACTTATGGGTGCGTTAAAAACCAAACACATATGTGATACTCTTAACAATAGGATAAACTTCTATGATACTCTAATGTATACACAGTTCAAAGCAACAATCAACAGATCGATAAGTTCATAACACTTTGAATGGGAGAATATAGGTCAACATTCAAATATTTTTCACAAAAATTTTTCAAAATTTTCACATATTTCTCAACTATTCTTAAACAAAAATCTATAGAACATGTGAAAAGGTGAATTTCACCTATAGAACATGTGAAATGTGAATTTTATCACAAAAAATGGTATCATCAACAAAAATTTTCACAAAAAAATTGGTATGTCATACAAATGGTGCACCTCACCCCCCAACTTGATTCATACATTGTCCTCAAATGCAACAAAAATATATGATATGCAATGAAGGTCTTTTAAAAGATAAGAAGGGTAGAGAACACCTCATATGGAGCTTTTGAGAAAAATACCGTAATCTGCACATTAAAAGAATAAAAACTACACAAGGATGAAAGTAAGTAAATGACATAACTTGGAAATTAAATGAAAACAGAAAGTGAATGTACACTAAAACCTACATGAACAGTTAATCCTCTAAAAGATACAAGTAAACTGGATCCACCAACTCTTCCTCCTCCTTTTGACCCTCAAAACCCTCAAAGAATGGCTTAAGTCTTTGGCCATTGACCATAAATGTCTTGCAATCCTTGGGGTTGGTGATTTCCACGGCTCCATTGGGGTAGGCCACCTTGACAAGGTAGGGGCCATCTGAATCGGATCAGAGTTTTCCTTGAAAGATAGAAAGTCGAGAATTATACAAGAGCACTTTCTATCTGGGCTCAAATTTTTTTCTTAAAATGGATTTTTCATAAAAAATCTTAGCCCTCTCTTTTGAAAATTTTGAGCTCTCATACACATCTCTATGGATCTCCTCTAATTCATTCATCTCCAACTTCCTATTCTCTCCGACCATTCTCAAGTTGAAGTTCAAGGTCTTGATGGTCCAATAAGTATTGTGCTCCATTTCAACCAGTAAATGGCAAGCCTTGCGATAGACTAGCCCATAGGGTGACATGCCTAGAATGGTTTTGTAAGCAGTGCGATAATCCCATTGGGCATCGGTCAATCTAAATAAGGTTAATCATTTTCTCTAGGATGTTCTTGATTTCCCTATTGGACAACTCGGCTTGGCCATTGGTATGTGGGTGAGAAGCAGTGGACACCTTGTGTGTGATGCCATACTTGTGCATTAAGGATGCAAATGGCCTATTAAAGAAGTGAGAATCACTTTCACTTATCATAGCACGAGGCATCCCGAACCTCGAAAAGATGTTTTCTTTCAAGAACTTGACCACGACATGGTGGTCATTGATGTTGGTTAGGTTAGCCTCCGCCCACTTGGACACATAGTCCACTACCAGTAATATAAAGAGGTAGCCAAAAGGCACAAGGAGATGGAAAAATGGGATGGTGGAAATGTGTTATGTGTACGAACAAAAATGCTCCCCAAGTGCAAGGAGATTTTTGTGGATCGTGTTTTACTTGGAGGTACTCCAAGGTCATTTCCATGGGGAAGGATGTAAACCAAAAGGAAGGTGATTTTGGGTGAAAGAAAATGTAAAATCTTTTGTTGTTGAAAGTTGTTTGCTGAAGTGTGTTTTGGTGAAAATGAAATGAGAAACAAACGTTGGCTAATCCAAGAGGTCACTCCAATAGGGATACCATCTCAACTCGAATCCCTTCTCCAATCGAGTATAAATGTTCGATTGATTCATGGGAAGTTAGGGATAAGATTGGTGAGTATCTAAGCATAAACCATGACTAGGCCTATAGAATATCAAAGACTCACCAACTTATCCACCCTTAAACCAGTCAAACCGAACTATTGAACTCTGAAAGAAGGGAGGAGAATGAGTTGAAATGGCATCCCCAAGTGGAGGTTCCCATTGGTTTTGCCAACTAAAGGATTTAGCTACTCATGCTTGGGATGAAATTAACAATGAAATGGGAATGCATTGCAAAGGAATGAAGTTCTTGCGTAACTAAATGCAAGCAAACACAAGCTATAAGTGAAAGCAATGAATACCCATTTCACAGCTAGGAAGAAATGAAAAACATAAATACATTAATGGTGAAAGCTTAAAAAGGGAATGGAACTTGAAATGAACTTGTAGGAACTAGCATTAATGACATTCAATGAAGCTCTAAAGATTACAAGACAAGGTATTCAAGAAAATGTAAAAATCTCAATTTTTTTCTCTAGAACACTATTCATCATCCTCTCTGGACTCTCTCATTCTATATCTATGTAATGTGTAGAATGCTGAATAATAGAGTCATTTTTCCCCCAAAAACGTCCATAGTTTCCCATAGTCTCCCCCCTCTTGCTGAGTGATGTGATTTCCATCCATAGGGACTACATGATGTAGACTAGGACCAGCCTCCACTGTTCTCTCTTCCAAGCTTCTTCTCACTCCTCCTCATTAATGCCCAAGCATCATAAAGACCAAATAGGAGTGAGGAAGGCCTCCTGGATGTGTAAGGAATGTCAAGAGACTTGATGGACTAGTGTAAGTGGGACCCCCAAGCTGTAGAGTTAAGTTACAGGCTATCTGGGAAGTTTAGCAAAAACCTTCCGAAATGTTTGTGCAAGAACAATTAAATGAAAGGGTCAGTAGGCAAAACCTTCCGGATGGTTTGTGCAGGAACAGTTAAATGAAGGGGTCAGCAGGCAAAACATTCTAGAAGGTTTATTCCACTAGACAAAACCTTCCGGAAGGTTTCACTCCAGTGGACAAAACCTTCTGGAAGGTTCATTCCATAGACAAAACCTTCTGGAAGACAAAACCTTCCAAAAGGTTTTCGACCAACTTGAATTTTCTTGGTTTTTTATTGGTCTTCCTTTAAGCTACCCCTTCCTCATTATTGACCTCACCCACTTCAATGGGGTTTAACTCATGCCATTTACATCATTTTTCCTGCATTCACACAAGATTCCATCAAAACGCAAGTTAAACCCAAATCTCCCCAATTTCATGACAAAAGCAAGTATAAGAGGCATATTAGTGCACAATTTATATCATGTTTTTATGCTAATCACACCCCCCAACTTGAGCTTTGCTAGTCCCTAGCAAATATTATTTCCAACCACAAGCAATAAGTACATAACCATTCATTCATAAAACCAAGTATCACAGGAAGCAAAAATCACAATTCGAAATCCAAAAGCCATATTGCAATTAAGGGAATAACTTTGAGCAAAGATAAATAACCAATTTTGGTATTTCATTAATTACTTTCAAAAAGTTCTTTACAATGTGTTCAAAACCCTAAGCAAAAGATGACCAAAATCTAGAGGCATCTCTACAAGCCGACACCAAAAGCAACCCTAACTACGTATGATCATAGTTCACCATAACCCAAAACTCTCAGTCCTCCTCCTTATCAAAGCATCTTCATTCTCAGTCTCGGACTCGGACTCTAACTCCTCCTCATCCTTGCCATCCATTTCAACAGTCACTGAGGGTATGGGAATAGAGGCTGAAGGTCCATTCGATCGCGTAATCACTCGCGTCACACATGAGCTCAAAAGATGGATCCCAATTGGGTGGTCGCATGATCGAAGGTGTGACTAGAATGATTTTAAGTTTTTTAAAGGATGCCTCACAATCGTCCAACCACTCAAATGAGACCTCCTTAGATAGCAACTTGGTCAAGGGTCGGGCTAACGGACTGAAATTTTTTATGAATCGACAATAAAAACCTACATGGCCCAAAAATGACCAAATGCCCTTGATGGCCCCTGGCATGGGGAGGTTGGAGATGGCCTCCACCTTGGATTTATCGACTTCAATACCCCTTGCCAAAACTATATGGCCAAGCATAATTCCTTCCGTCACCATAAAGTGACATTTTTCCCAATTCAAGACTAGATTCTTCTCCTCTCATCTTGTTAGAACTCTCTCATCCCTCGAATGAATCCCCAAACACAAAAAAATCGTCCATAAAGGCCTACACTATCTTTTTCAACCATGTCACTGAAAATCCCCATCATACAGCGTTGAAACGTCCCCGAAGCATTACATAGTCCAAATGGCATGCGGCGGTAGGCAAAGGTACCATAGGGGCACGTGAAGGTGGTCTTCTCTTGATCCTCCAAAGCAATCTTGATTTGATTGTAGCCGGAGTATCCATCTAAAAAGCAGTAGAATAGATGCCCCACCACTCGTTCTAGAACTTGATCGAGGAATGGCAATGGGAAGTGGTCTTTTCTTATGTAAGCATTCAGTTTTCGATAATCAATGCACACCCTCCATCTGGTGATCACTCTTGTAGGTATAAGCTCATTCTCGTCATTCTCAACCACCGTAACTCCTGATTTCTTAGGGACTACTTGCATGAGGCTAACCCACTTACTATTAGTAATCAGAAAAATGATCCCCACATCAAGTAGTTTTAGAACCTCATCCCTCACCACCTCCTTCATGATGGGATTCAACCGCTTTTGTGGTGGTCAGAAAGGTTTGGAATCCTCCTCAAGATCTATACGGTGGGCATAAATGAGAGGGCTTATCCCCTTAATATCCGCAATGGTCCACCTAATTGCTCCTTTATGCTTTCTCAAAACCTCCAAGAGTTATTTTTCTTGTTTCATGTTCAATGTAGAGCTAATGACCACCGAATATGTTTTACCTTCCCCAAGATAGGCGTACTTCAAATGAGAGGGCAAGGGCTTCAACTCCAAGTTGGGCTTTTGTTCATCCAATGAAAAAATTTTCTTTTCTCGATGGGATAACTCTTCGAATGTAGGGATCCACCTTTCCATCCCTTTCAAATCTTCTACCTCCTCTTGCTCATCAAAATTCTCAAGATCCACAATTCCTTCTTCCTTGAATTTCAACATCCCCTCCAGCTCCAAGTGCTCCTCAACCAAAGTGTCGATTCTATTTACCTCACGTACTTCCTCATCATCACCCGGTTGCTTTGCCAAGTTGAATACATTGAGCTCCATTGTCATATTCCCAAATGCCAATTTCATTAGACTGTTCTTGCAATTTATCACGGCATTAGATGTAGCAAGGAAAGGTCTTCCAAGTATTACGGGAATTTGGGAGCTAAGGTTTGCAACAAGGTGTGTATTAAGCACAATGAAATCGACAGGGAAGTAAAATTTATCAATTTGAACTAAGACATCTTCAACTACTCCCCTTGGTGTATGGATACTACGATCCGCTAATTGAAGCGTGATTGAGGTGGGCTTCAGCTCCTCAAGCTGAAGCTATTGATACACTAAGTAGGGAAGAAGATTCACACTTGCCCCCAAATTGAGGAATGCTTGCTCCACTCGACAATTTCCAATGGTGATGGCTATGGTTGGACAACCAGGGTCTTTGAATTTGGGAGGAGTGTTGGTCCTCAATATTGAGCTTACTTATTCTATGAGGAATGCCTTCTTGTGGATATTCAATCTCCTTTTCACCGTGTATAGATCCTTAAAAATTTTAGCACAAGATGGGATTTGGTTGATGGCGTCAAGGAGTGGAATGTTACTCTTCACCTGCTTAAACATTTCCAGAATATCAGCATAATTAGCCACCTTGATAGGTGGCTTTAAACTACTTGGGAAAGGGGCAGGCATGGGAGGAATAATCACACAATCATCAATTAATTTTTCTTTCTCAACAACCTTTCTTTCTTTCTCTTCACTCACTGCCCCCTTATTGGCGTCACTCAAGATATCTTTCCTTTTTGGAAATGTGGTCTTGGGTGAGACCATTGGCAAAATGGTTTTGTCAATTTCTTTGCCACTATGGAGGGTGGTGATAGCTTTGATTTGCTCACAACTCTCTCTCAAAGGTTCCGATGACTCTACAACGTGTTGACCCCTAGGGTTCTCTTGTGGTTGAGCGGGGAACTTCCCCTTTTCGTGTTGAGATGCCCCTATAGAGTTTGTCAACTTTGTGAGTTGGGCTCTTATATCATTGATGGCTGTGGCATTTTGGTTATTGATAGCGGTTTGACTTTGAATGAAGGAATGGACCATATCTTCTAAGTTCCTTTCATGAGGAGGTTGATATGTGGATGGATTGGACGGACCTTGAGAAAAACTTTGTGAAGGTGGACTTGGAGAAAAGTTTTGTGTTGGTGGGTTTGACTGATACCCTTATGGATTGGTCCATAGGTATTGACAGCTAGATGGTTACCTTTGGCCATGGTATTGGTTTTACTTGGGAGGCATGGAAATTGAATATGCACTTGATCCGTGAGGAATGGGGTTCCCATTTCTCCAACTGAAATTTGGGTGATTACTCCACCCCGGATTGTAGGTGTTCAAATTGGGAGAAAATGATTGCCTTGGTTGGTTAAATGCATGGACATGCTCATGGTATGCTTCCTTAAGTGTTGGAATGTTTGGATATTCCGATGTGGAATGCTCTACACTCTCACAGATTACACATCCCTCCACAATGTTAGAAACATTAGACACCTCATGTCTCCGATTAACTTCAAGACTCTCAACTTTCCTTGACAATTTAGCAATTTTTGAAAGTAAGTCTTCTCAGTCTCTCAAATCATATATCCCTCCCCCTTGTGGTTGACTACTACCCGAGGACGTCCTAGGTACATTATTGGGATCCCTAATGTCCCAAGATTGTGCATTTTGGGCCAATGTACTAAAGTAGTCCAGGGCCTCATCAGGGTCTTTGTTCTAGAACTCGCCATTGCACATCATGTCAATGAATTATCTATGGTTTGGTGTGATTCCTTCATAGAAGAAACTTACCAGTTGCCATGATTCAAAGTCATGGTGTGGTATGGATTGTATCAATCCTTGTAGTGATCCCAACATTGATAAAATTGCTCATTGGCCTTCTCTGAAAAATTTTGAGTTTCCTTTCTTAAAGCAATGGTTCTATGAACGGGAAAAAATTTGTTCAAGAATTTAGAGAGCATTTGAGCCCAAGAGGTAATGGATCGAGGTCGCAAGGCATACAACCATGATTTGACTATATAACTGAGGGAGAAAGAAAACAATTTCAATCGAGCTATGTCCTCCATAGCATAGTTAGCAATGAAGGTTGCAACTATATCCTCAAACTCCCTTATGTGCAAGTAGGAATTTTCCTTTTCAATCCCATGGAATGTAGGAAGTAGTTGCAACATCCCTAGCTTAACTTGGAAAAGATGGGCTTGGACCGGTAAATGGATGCAAGAGGGTGTGGTGCTATAGGTTGGTTGAAGGAAATCCCTCATAGACCTCGTCGGAGGGTCCATTGGGATGTTATTTCCTTCATTCACGGGAGGGAAAAATTGCATCCGTGGATTAGACATTCTAGGTTCTGGAACTCTCCCACCCCTTGGAATATTTGGCATTCTAGGTTCGGGCATTCTCCCACCCCTTTGAACATTTGGATTGGCACCAAGATTATCACAATTATCACCCGCATCCTCGAGTGGGTTTTGGTCAATATTCGTGTCGGGGTCTAAGGGTTGTCCAACCAATCGGTTTTGTTCGTCCCTTTCCCACATGCAGTAAACTATCTACATATCAAATTATATAAAAACAAGGATATATATACACGGAACAATGTACCTCAGCCCATGATGACGATCCCGAGACTTACCTCCGTCATCCGAAAATCACCTTCTCGATTCGACACTTGTCTTCCCCAGCAATGGTGCCAAAAAATGCTTGATTATTTTCCTTGCT
The DNA here is from genome assembly GCA_963454935.2 of Ilex paraguariensis. NCBI lineage: Eukaryota > Viridiplantae > Streptophyta > Magnoliopsida > Aquifoliales > Aquifoliaceae > Ilex > Ilex paraguariensis. The sequence goes on from CAUOFW020001126.1 coordinate 35,518, forward strand.
ATCCCTAACCCCTAAATATCATCCCTCAAAACGCATTTTATATGGATGGAGGAAAATGTCACTCTCCCTTTAAGTAGTGTCAAACGAAAGGGCAAGGAGATGGGAAAATGGGATGGTGGAAATGTGTAATGTGTACGAACAAAAATGCTCCCCAAGCACAAGGAGATTTTTGTGCATCGTGTTTTACGTGGAGGTACTCCAAGGTCGTTTCCACGGGGAAGGATTTAAACCAAAAGGAAGGTGATTTTGGGTGAAAGAAAATGTAAAATCTTTTGTTGTTGAAAGTTGTTTGCTGAACTGTGTTTTGGTGAGAATGAAATGGGAAACAAACGTTGGCTAATCCAAGAGTTCACTCTAATAGGGATACCATCTCAACTCGAATCCCTCCTCCAGTAGATTATAAATGTTTGATTGATTTATGGGAAGCTAGGGATAAGATGGGTGAGTATCTAAGCATAAACCGTGACTAGGCCTACGGGATATCAAAGACTCACCAACTTATCCACCCCCAATCTAGTCAAACCGAACCATTCAACTCTAAAAGAAGGGAGGAGAATGAGTTGAAATGACATCCCCAAGTGGAGGTCCCCCTTGGTTTTGCCAACTAAAGGATTTAGCTACTCATGCTTGGGATGAAATTAACAATGAAATGAGAATGCATTCCAAAGGAATGAAGTTCTTGCGTAACTAAATGCAAGCAAACACAAGCTATAAGTGAAAACAATGAATACCCATTTCACAGCTAGGAAGAAATGAAGAACATAAATGCATTAATGGTGAAAGCTTTAACAGGGAATGGAACTTGCAATGAACTTGTAGGAACTAGCAATAATGAAATTCAATGAAGTTCTAAAGATTCTTACAGGAGTTTACAAGACAAGGTATTCAAGAAAATGTAAAAATCTCAATTTATCTCTCTAGAATACTATTCATCATCCTCTCTGGACTCTCTCATTCTTTATCTGTGTAATGTGTAGAATGCTGAATAATGGAGTCATTTTTCCCCCAAAAACGTCCATAGTCTCCCCCTTCTGCTGAGTGATGTGATTTCCATCCATAGGGACTACATGATGTAGACTAGGACCAGCCTCCACTCTTCTCTCTTCCAAGCTTCTTCTCACTCCTCCTCATTAATGCCCAAGCATCATAAAGACCAAGTAGGGGTGAGGGAGGCCTCCTAGACGTGTAAGGAATGTTAGGAGACTTGATGATGTAGTGCAAGTGGGACCCTAAGCTATAGAGTTGAGTTACAGGCTGTCTAGGAAGTTTAGCAAAAACCTTCCGGAAGGTTGACATAAAACCATCCAGAAGGTTTGTGCAGGAACAGTTAAATGAAAGGGTCAGTAGGGAAAATCTTCCGGAAGGTCGACATAAACCTTCTGGAAGGTTTGTGCATGAACAGTTAAATGAAGGGGTCAGCAGGCAAAACCTTCCGGAAGGTTCATTCCAGTAGACAAAACCTTCCGGAAGGTTTCACTCCAGGGGACAAAACCTTCCTGAAGGTTCATTCCAATAGACAAAACCTTCCAGAAGGTTTCACTTCAGTGGACAAAATCTTCTGGAAGGTTTTCAACCAACTTGAATTTTCTTGGTCTCTTAACCCTCCAAACCTTCCTTTAATCTACCCCTTTCTCATTATTGACCTCACCCACTTCAATAGGGGTTTAACTCATGTCATTTACATCGTTTCACCTGCATTCGCACAAGATTCCATCAAAACACAAGTTAAACCCAAATCTCCCCAATTTCATGACAAAAGCAAGTATAAGAGGCATATTAGTGCACAATATGTCATATTTTTATGCTAATCAAAGGACCCATAAAGTGGATGCCCCAACAATCAAATATCTTGATTACAAGTACAGGGGAGAGGGGTTTCATGTTCCTCCGAGTCACACTACCCAAACATTGGCACCTATCACATTCTTTGCAAAAGGAAACACAGTCTTTGATTAATGAAGGCCAATAAAAACTTGATTGGAAAACCTTTGTTGAAGTCTTTTTAGAAGAAAAGTGTCCACCACAACTTTCGAATGGCAAAATATAAGGACATCCCGTTGTTCATTTTCTGGTAGCATCTCCTCATGACTTGGTCAGGGCAATACTTGAACAAGTACAGGTTGTCAATGTAAAAGTACTTTACATCCGCCATTAACCCCCATCTATCCTCAGGGCTCCAATGTGGTGGTATTTGTTCTATAGCAAGATAATTGCATATGTCAGCATACCAAGGACAAACAGAATGAATAGAAAGTAAATGCTCATCAGGGAGAGAGTCAGAAATAGGAATATGTTCATCGGAATCTTGAACTACAAGTCGAGATAAATGATCTGCTACCACGTTCTCCACTCATTTTTTGTATTTTATTGTCAAGTTGAACTCTTGGAGTAGGAGGATCCACCAGATGAGTGTCGGTTTTGCATCCTTCTTAGATAAAAGATACTTCAAAGCATAATGATCAGTGTAGACTACAATAGTTAAACCAATGATGTAAGATCAAAATTTATACAATGTAAATACTACGGCTAGCAACTCTTGTTCAGTGGTAGTGTAATTCATTTGTGACTCATTTAGAGTCTTACTAGCATAGTATATTATATATGGTCTCTTCTCTTCCCATTAACTAAGCACAATGTCAACCGCGTAATCACTCGCATCACACATGAGTTCAAATGGTAAATTCTACTTCGGTAGTAATATAATTGGAGGTGTAGTGAGTATGCTTTTGAGTTTTTTAAATGATGCTTCACAATTATTCGACCACACAAATTTGACATCTTTGGAAAGCAAATTGGTCAAGGGTCGTGCCAATGCACTAAAATCTTTTATAAAATGAAGGTAAAAACCAACATGGCTGAGAAATGACCTGATTTCTTTGATGACTTTCGGTGTGGGGAGGTAAAAAATTGCATCAACCTTGGATTTGTTGACTACGATCCCCTTTGCCGAATGATGTGCCTGAGCACTATCCCTTGTGTCACCATGAAGTGGCACTTCTCCCAGTTAAGAACCAAATTCTTCTTCTCACATCTCTCAAGTACTCTCTCCAACTTCTTCAAACAACCTTCAAATGAGTGCCCAAATACAAAAAAGTCATCCATGAAGACTTCCACAATTTTCTCTACCATGTCGCTAAAAATTCTCATCACACATCTTTGAAACGTCCCTGGGGCATTACACAACCCAAATGGCATTCGAAGATAAGCGAAGGTGCCAAAGGGATATGTGAATATAGTCTTCATTTGGTCTTCCAAAACAACTCAATTTGATTATAGCTGGAGTAGTCATCCAAGAAACAATAAAATAAGTGTCCGACTACTCTCTCCAATACTTGGTCGACGAATAGCAAAGGGAAGTGATCCTTTCTTGTGCAACAGTTGAGTTTCCAATAGTCGATACAAACTCTTCATCTGGGGACTACTCTTGTCAGAATCAACTCATTCTCCTCATTTGCAACCACAGTGACCCCTAATTTCGTTGGTACCACTTGAGTGGGACTAACCTATTTACTGTTGGCTATTGGAAAAATGATGCCCACATTAAGTAATTTGAGTACCTCATCCCTCATCACATCCTGCATGATAGGATTTAGCCTTCTTTGTGGTTGTCTAGACTACTTGGAGTCTTCTTCTAGGTAGATATAGTGAATTAGGGTGAAGTTGATTTTGTAAAGAAATGAAATGTGTAAAATCTTGTAGTTTTGTGTTTTAGTGAGTGGAGCTTTTGCTAAAAATGTAATGAAAAAAGGTTGGCTAATCCGAAAGGGTCATTCCAATGGGAATGCCAAATCAACTCAAAATATTCTTCCAATGGTGTCTCGATGCTTGATTGATTCATAGGACATGAGGGACTAATGTGGAGGTGTAGGCTCAAGCATACCCCATGACATGTCTATGGTGTATCAAGAGCTCACAACCATGTCCGCACTCAACCTAGTCAAACCAAACACCTTACACTATAAGGAAGAATAAATGAGAGTTGATTTAGCATACCCAAGAGGAAATCTCCCTTGGATTAGTCAACTAAAAAATTAGCTACTCATAATTCCTTCACTAAGGAGACGACCTTGGAATACTCATTCCAAGTAAGACATGACAATTGTAAGTCTTTCTTCGCTTAGGGAGCAATTTTGCACACACACATATTTGCATTCACACACACATTTTTTGTATTTCTAGCATCGAACCTGAGGGAGAGTGACACTCATTTTCACACAAAACCCATATACACATTTAAGGGTTTGTTTGGAGATTAGGGTGAACCCATACCAAGCATTTTTGGCGCCGTTGCCAGGAAAGGCAGAGTGTTGAATTAGAAGGTGATTTTAGACAACAGAGATAAGTCCTATGATTCTCATCACGGGCCGAGGTACGATGCTCCTTCTATATAATTGTGTTTACTTTTACTTTTCAATTGTAATAGTGTTTTTGCATATGAGGACAGGATGGGACAATCAAAATAGATTAGTGAGATGAGCCCAAGAACCAAACATGAACATAGACCAAGACCCCTTTGAGGATGCCGATGATAACTTTGGGGATGATGATGCTAATGTTCCAAGGGGTAGGGGAATGCAAAACTGTAGAATGCCAAACACTCGAATGCATTTTTCCCTCCTAGGAATGAGGGGAACAATATTCTAATTGATCCTCTGGCGAGATAAGAGGAGTTTTCCTTCCACTGTACAAACACCCAACTTTGAGTTGAAGCCACTACCTTCTACTCTCAAGTATGCTTTTCTCAGGGAGCATAAAACCTTCACAGTAATCATAAGCTCCTCATTGGATCCAAAGCAAGAAGATGAGCTATTGAAAGTTTTGAGGAAGCACAAGGGAGCAATTGGTTGGAAGATTGCCGACATCATAGGGATAAGCCCCCTCATTTGCACATACCGCATCAATCTAGAAGAAGACTCCAAGCCATCCCAATAACCATAGAAAAGGCTAAATCCTATCATAAAGGATGTGGTGATGGATGAGGTACTCAAACTACTTGATGTGGGCATTATCTTTCCAATAGCTCACAATAAATGGATTAGTCCCAATCAAGTGGTGCCAAAGAAATCGGGGTCATCATGGTTGCAAATGAGGAGAACGAGTTGATTCTGATAAGAGTAGTCACCGGATGGAGAGTTTGTATTGACTATCAAAAACTCAACTCTTGCACAAGGAAGGATCACTTCCCTTTATCATTCCTCGACCAAGTATTGGAGAGAGTAGCCTGACACTTGTTTTATTGTTTCTTGGATGGCTACCCCGGCTACAATCCAATTGAGATCACTTTGAAATACCAAGAGAAGACTACATTCATGTGTCCCTTCATCACGTTCGCTTATTGCCGAATGCTATTCGGGTTGTGTAATGCCCCGGGGATGTTACAAAGATTAGTGATGGGAATTTTCAATGACATGGTGGAGAAAATTGGGGAAGTCTTCATGGATGATTTGAAGGGTGTTTGGAGAACTTAGAGAGAGATGTGAGGACAAGAATTTGGTTCTCAAGTGGGAGAAGTGCCACTTCATGGTGACACAAGGGATAGTACAAATCCAAGGAGGAAGAAATTTGCAACCTTCCTACTCCGAAAGTCATCAAGGACATCAAGTAGTTTCTTGGCCATGTCAGCTTCTATCGTCGTTTAATAAAAGATTTTAGTGCATTGGCACAACCATTGACCAATTTCCTTTCCAAAGACGTCTCATTTGTATGGTTGGATGATTGTGAGACATCATTTACAAAACTCAAAAGCATGCTCACTTCACTTCCACTCATGCGACCACCCAAGTGGGACTTACCATTTGAACTTATGTGAATTACACTACCACTAAAAAAGAGTTTCTAGTCGCAGTATTTACATTGGATAAATTTTGGTCTTACATTATTGGTACATCTGTTGTAGTCTACACTGATCACTCTACTTTGAAGTATCTTTTGTCTAAGAAGGATACATAACGAGACTCATTAGGTGGATCTTCCTCCTATAAGAATTCAACTTGACAATCAATGACAAAAAGGAGTTAAGAACGTGATGGTGGACCATTTGTCCCGACTTGTAGTTCGAGATGCCGAAAAGCATATTCCTATACTTGACTCTTTTCTTGACGAGCTTTTATTTTCCATTCATTTTGTTTGTCATTGGTATGCTGACATTTGCAATTATCTTGCTATAAGACAAATTCCACCACACTGGAGCCCAGAGGATAGACAGAGATTTATGGCGGATGTCAAGTACTTTTACTTTGACAACTTGTACTTGTTGAAAAACTACCCTGACCAAATCATGAGGAGGTGTGTTCCTGAAAATGAACAATGGGATGTCCTTGCATTTTGCCATTCTGAAGCGTGCGGTGTACACTTCTCTTCCAAAAAGACTTCGGCTAAGGTTTTTGCAATCCGATTTTTATTGGCCTTCGTTAATTAAAGATTGTATTTCCTTTTGCAAAGAATGTGATAGGTGCCAAATATTGGGCAGTGTGACCCATAGGAATATGATGCCTTTCTCCCCTTTTTAGTAATTGAGATATTCGATTGTTGGGGCATTACTTCATGGGTCCATTCCCTATGTATTTTGGCTACCTCTATATTTTACTGGCAGTGGACTATGTGTCCAAGTGGGTAGAGGATATCCCAACCAAGACCAATGACCACCGGGTCGTGGTCAAGTTCCTAAAAGAAAATATATTTTCAAGGTTTGGGATGCCTCGAGCAATGATAACTGATGGTAGTTCTCATTTCTGCAATAGGTCATTTGCATCTTTAATGCATAAGTATGGTGTCACGCACAAGGTGTCCATCGCTGATCACCCATAGACCAATGGCCAAGCTGAGTTGGCTAATAGGGGAGATCAAGAACATCCTAGAGAAAATGGTGAACCCTAATAGGAAGGATTGGTCACTAAGGTTGACTAATGCCTTATGGGCTTACTGCACTATGTACTAGACCATTCTTGGTATGTTACCCTATAGGCTAGTATATAGAAAGACTTGTCATTTGCCTAGAAATGGAGCACAAAGCCTATTGGGGCATCAAGACCTTGAACTTCAACTTAAGAATAGCCAGAGCGAATAGGAAGTTGGAGTTGAATGAGTTGGAGGAGATTCGTAGAGATGACTATAAGAGCTCAAGAATTTCCAAATAAAAGGCTAAGATTTTTCATGATAAATTCATTTTAAGGAAAACATTTGAGACCGAACAAAAATTGCTCTTGTATAATTCTCGACTCTCCATCTTCCAAGGAAAACTCCGATCCCGTTGGGATGGCTCATATCTTGTCAAGGTGGCCTACCCCAATGGAGCCGTGAAAATCACAAACCCCGAGGATGACAAAACATTCAAGGTCAATGGCCAAAGACTTAAGTCATTCTTTGAGGGTTTTAAGGGTCAAAAGGTCGAGGAAGAGTTGGTAGACCCAATTTACCCAGACCTTTTGGAGGATTAACTGTTCATGTAAATTTTAGTGTACAGTCGCTTTCTATTATCATTTACTTTCCAAGTTATTTTGCTTGCTTACTTTCATCTTTGTTTAGTTTTCTTTCTTTAAATGTGTAGATTACGATGTTTTTGTTAAAGCTCCATGCAAGGTGTTTTTTATGTCCATCATTGCATATCATATCTTTTTTGTTGCATTGAGGACAATGCATGAATCAAGTTGGGGGGGGGGTGAGGTGCACCATTTTTATGATACACTAATTTTTTGTGGTGAAATTCACCGTTCACATGTTCTACAGATTTTTGGTTACAATAGTTGAGAAATAAAAAATAAATAAAAATTTGAAAAATTTTGTGAAGAATATCTGAATGTTGAACTATATTCCCCCATTCAAAATGTTATGGAATTATTGATATGATGATCTTTGCTTTGAATTGTGAATACATGAGCACATTATAGAAGTTTATCCTAAGCTAAGAACATCACATACTTATTTGCTTTTGAACTCACCCATAAGTGCACCTTGAATGTGTAATTTCGACAATTTATGAATTGGATTCACATTTTAGTGCTTGATATGAATAGTGGAGATGAGTAAGTAACCTGACAATTTTAGTGTCAATCCTTGTTGGAGAGAACTTACATTTACTCAAAGAACAATTTTTCAAATTCAAATATGTTCAATAATTTCATTATGCTTGTTTTGGTTAGAGTGCAGTTGGATAGTTGATTGACTTTGTTTTGAAATGCAAAATGCTCTCCCATGCTTATCTAGAAATGATCTTAGACCATCTTTGAATTATTTTGAGTCTTAATCCCTGTTCTTGTGAAAGAAGAAAGAATGATCAAATAAAAAGGAAAATGTTAAGGAAAAGAAGAAAAAAGAAACAAAGGGTGAAGTGATGGTGTTAGACTGAAAATTCTATAAAAAGGAGATCTTTTTGAAATAAAGGTCATTCACTAAAAATAGTCCTCTTTGTCACCCACTATCCTTTGTTTCACTTGCCTCAATATCATCCCGAGGCCTTATTACAACCCTAAAATTCCTGAATGATCTAGAGAAAGCGTGGGGAAAGCTCACTTTTAAAGAAAAAGAAAGGTTGATCTAGTTATCTAGTGCCGTAACATTCCATTCATGAGATTATGCCAAGGTTGTTTCATTTTTATGCATGTTCCTCATTTTTTGGATTATATGTTAGCATACTTTGTTTTGTGCACAAGATTGTATCTCACATATACACACGGAGAGCATGAAAGGATAACTATAATGTGATTCATTATTGAGAGAAACCCTTGGTGAGTTTTGCATCAAAGGTAAATTTGGATAGCCGAGTGAATGTGAATTCCATTGGGTAAATGCATAAATTAGATGTCCATTTCACGCACACACGATTTTGAAAATGAATGTGTAGGTGCGTACTCTAGAATAGCATTTAAAGTCATGCAGATGCTCATGTGTACTTCATTCGGGTATTTGAACAACATGTTATGCAACCCTAAGCTTGTAGGATGGGGGAATAGCGCTCAAATTTTTGATATTAGATAAAATTAGGAATACCTTTATCACTTGAATATGTGCTTTACATTTTGGGTATTTATTTTGGTAGTTAAATGTAAACATTCATGCCTTGTGTGTTGAAAGCATCAAAATTTTAAATCATATTGCAATTTCATAAATAACTTGGGGCATGGTTACTCAATTGTGGTTCACAAGAGTACTTCATATTTCTGGTAGAGTAGAGGACATAAATTGGGTGTTCGAATGTGTAGGGATTGATTTAGTTTGGAGTGGAATTGAGAATGGGAGCACATAGGTTTTTTGCAAAAAGGCAAAACCTACCGATAGTTTTGGGCCAAAACCTACCAAGAGTTTTTTGTCCAGTGCACAAAACCTAACGGTAGGTTTTAATCGATCTACTGGTAGGTTTTGCCTAGAAAGCTGAAAACAAGGGTTTTAAGTTCATTTTTTTCGGGAAACCCTTCATATTTCCCTAAACTCTATATCTCCCAAGCATTCCTCTCTCTCTCTTAACCCTTCTCTAAACTTCAAAGATCTCTCACCCACTACCCAAATCTCCCATATTTCACTACTAGGGTTGATTATTACTGAATCTTACCGAATTTTGTTGGATTTTTCTCATAAACCCTAGGTTACCCATTTTTCCCCCAAATTCCATTTTCACTTAAATTTCTCCAAAACCTTGAAATCATCTGTAATGGCTCTCCTAGGGAATGTCTCTATTGATGCTTTTAAGCCCATTAAGAGGCTATTGATGTGGTTTTTCTCATTCCTAGTGGTTGGGGCACTGTTGCATTTTACGGTATGAACAAAACGACTGGGGTTGCGTTCTACACCACCCGTGGGCACTAGTTCCCGCAAGAGGGCAGATAAGGGCTCCAGTGGAGATAGGGGAAAAAGGAGAAAGAAGGCAAGGAATGATGCTTGCAACCAAAGGATTGAGCGTTTTGTGGATGTGATCACTCTCGAGCCAACTTACAAGGTAGCGAGAGTGATTAAGGGACACGATATCAGGTTTTGGTTTGAGCCGGTTAGCGGGTATAACCTGGCTAGGTGTAGAGAATTTTATAAGAGATTGCATGTGGCAGATGAGGACGATTTTATTCTTAAGACAAATGTGAGGAGCAGAGTTTTTGATGTGACCCCGAATTTGATTGCTGGCTTAATGAAGTACTAGGGGCCACCTCCCACTACCTCCATGTATCCACACGACATCCAAGGGGTAAAAACCATCCCTGAGTATGTGCATCTGACCTATGAGGACCCGACCCAATTCAAAGGGACAATTCAAGTCGGGGGCCTCAAGCACTCATACGAGATTATGAATAAGGTCTTGCATTACAATTTGATCCCTTGGGTGTAGAGAAGAACCCAAATGTAGAGAAGCTCACCCTTCTTCACGTGTTTATGACTGCAAAGGCTATGGATGTATGCTTATTGATCTAGGAGTTTATGAAGGAGTTCGCTCAGGCTAGAAAGTTGAAGACGAATCTCCCATTCACCAACCTAGTCACTATGATGTGCTACCACAGCAAGGTCAAGGTCTATGCCTTTGATGTGCTAACACACCTGAATTTGGAGCCATTGGGAAAGCAATTAGCAGTAAGCGGACGACAATAAGTAGGGGTGAGAGAGCTAGAGCCTTGAGACCTAAGCCATCCTCTACTGAGCCGTCTACTTCTGGTCCTTCCTCCTCTGCCCCGGTCTATACAGTTTCATAGCACTTAGATGCTTTGGAGGGGTTAATGAATGGGCTGACCTTGATGATGACTAGGATCTTTCAGCACACCTTCTCGGGTGAGCTGATTACTAATGGATCTCCGCCTTCATTTGCTAGACCCTCTACCTCTGCCCCGATGACTTCTAGGTTGTCGAGGTGGAGGGTTCTAACAATGATGACGATGATGATTCTAGTGACAAGGAGGGGGAGAGTGATGGTGAGAGTGATAAGGAGGAGATGGATCAAGGCGACAAGTAGGGTGTTGTTGTATTTTGTTTGTTTTGGTTTTAGTTGTTAGCCAAGTAGAAGTGTTTCTAGGATTTTGGGCCGTTTTGTTTTTGAATTATAAATATTTGTACTGAACTTTTGGAAGTAAGCAATGAAAAGTACCACAGTTGTTTCGTTTTATCTTGCTCAAGTCTATTTCTTTAATTGCATTATGATTTTTTGCATTTTGATTGTTGGCAATTTACTTGTATTAATGGATTGTTTTAGTTTTATACTTTGTGGTTTGAAAATAAAGTTTGCTAGGGACTAGCAAAACTCAAGTTGGGGGTGTGATTAGCATAAAATATTGGACATCATTTATACTTTTGTATCTTTTTTATACTTGCTTTTGTGGTAAAAAAAAAAGGAGAAAATGCAATTAATCAAACAATTAATGAAGTTGTTGTATGGTTGTAGGTAAAGAGTTGAAAATGGCTTGAGTTAAGCCCCCATCATAGTAGTCAAAGTCAATGAAGAGATAGGGGAGGCTTAACAGGTGGTTTGGAAGGTGAAAAGATCAAGAAAGGAGCAAATCAAGTAAAAACCTACCGATAGGTTTGCTCATAAAACTACCGGTAGGTTTTGCACACTAAAGTTGGACCGACTGGAAACCTACTAGAAGGTTTTGCTCACTGGAACAAAACCTACTGTATGTTTTATCATTGACCTACCGGTAGGTTTTGCTAAAAAAATGTCAAAAATTGCAACTCAGACTTTCTTTGATTGTGGGCCCCACCTTTGCTTCTTCCATACATCCCTAACATGTTATACATCCAAGCATGCCTCCCTACACCTAGGATTGGACTTTGGAAGAAAATACATTTATGAGGAAGAGAGAGAGAGAGGGAGGCATGGTGGGTTGCAGGCTATGCTTCTCCTAGCCTATCCAAGTGTCAAATCACTTGCCATTGATGGGAAGCCTGCTCTCACAAACCATAGAGGGGTTTATGGACAAAAATGGAGAAGCCTTACACCATTATTCAGCTAGAGAAGCAATATAGAGAGAGAAGCTCAAGGAAGAAGACATAGTTTTAGAGAAAGAAGTTGAATTTTTGCATTTCTCTTACCCATTTCACTTGTAATAAGCTTTAATCCTCTTGTAATCTTCATTTCTTGCACTTTAATCTTTGTTATTTCAAGTGTCTTTCAAGTTTAGTTATGTATTCTTCAATCCACCATGTTTACATTGAGTTTTTCATTCAAGCTTTTTAGTTGGGTATTAAATGCACTTATCTTTGTAGTTTAACTTTTCTTTGCACTAGTACAAGTTTTAATCTTCATTTCATTATCATGTCTCTTTATATTGTGTATGTATTTGCCTTTATTATGAGTAGCTAAGTTTTTAGTTGGCTAATCTAAGGGAGATTTCCTCTTGGGTATCCTAAATCAACTCTCCTTCATTCTTCCTCGTAGTGTAAGGTGTTTGGTTTGACTAGGTTGACTGCGGACGTGGTTGTGAGCTTTTGATACACTATAGACATATCACGGGGTATGCTTGAGCCTACACCTGTACATTAGTCCCTCATGTCCTACGAATCAATCAAGTATTGAGACACCATTGGAAGAATGTTTTGAGTTGATTTGACATTCCTATTGGAATGACCCTTTCGAATTAGCCAATCTTGTTTTCATTATATTTTTAGCAAAAACTCCACTCACCAAAACACAAAACTATAAGATTTTACACTTTTCATTTCTTTACAAAATCACATTCACCACAATTCGACCTTCCTTCCCTGAGGAGACAACTTTGGAATACCCATTCCAAGTAAAACATGACAATTGCAAGCCTCTCTTCACTTGAGGAACACTTTTGCACACACACATAATTTTCCATTCACACACACGTTTTCCCCATTTCTAGCATTGAACCAAATAGAGATTAACACTCATCTTCACATAAAAGCCATATAAACATTCAAGGGTTCGTGTTCGGAGAATAGGGTGAATGCATACCAAAAAATTCATATCCTTATTATTCCCCCGCAAGCTGAGTGTGAGGGGAGCTGAGACACCCAGCTTGGATGCAAAACGTGCTAGTAGATTACTACTTGCCTTGCGTTCACCCTAATCTCCAAACATGAACCCCTCGAATGTCACTCTCCTTGGGTTCGATGCAAGAAATGGGAAAAACGTGTGTGTGAAAGAAAATGTTTGTGTGTGTGTGTAAAAGTGCTCCCCAAGCGTACATAGACTTGCAATGTCATGTTTTACTTGGAATTGAGTATTCCAAGGTCGTCTCCTAAGGGAAGGAAGGATGAATCGTGGTGAAGGTGATTTTGTAAAGAAATGAAAATTGGAAAATCTTGTGATTTTGTGTTTTGGTGAGTGGAGTTTTTGCTAAAAATATAATGAAAACAAGGTTGGCTAATCTGAAATGGAAATGTCAAATCAACTCAAAACATTCTTCCAATGGTGTCTCGACACTTGACTAATTCATAGGAAGTGAGGGACTAATGTAGACGTGTAGGCTCAAGCATACCCCGTGACAAGTCTACGGTGTATCATGAGCTCACAACTATGTCCGCACTCAACCTAGTCAAACCAACCACTTTACACTACGAGGAAGAATGGAGGAGAGTTGATTTAGCCTACCCAAGGGGAAAACTTAGCCAACAAAAAACTTAGCTACTCATAATGAATGCAAATATATACATAGTGTAAAGAGATGTGATGAAGAAATGAAACATGGAACTAGTATTAATGCATGAAAAGAGTTAAACTACAAGAGAAATGACATTCATAATCAAAATACAAAGATTGGAAACAAATACCCAAAATGTAGAACTTGAAAATGCTAGAAATACATAGCTAAGCTTGCATACAACTTGAATGAAACAGTTGAAAGTAAAAAGGGGAAAATTACAAGTAGTTTAAAGCTTACAACACTGAAAATGGTAAAGAAATATGAAAACCTAGCTTTCTCTCTCTAACTTCATCTTTTTCCTTGATCTTTCTATCTGTAAAACTATTCCTAAACTTAGATGGCCTCCCCTTCCAAAAGCTTGTCAAAATCTATATAAATGGTGTAAGACTTGGTAAATTTCATCCATCCCTTAGCCTATGTGAACTGACTTTCCATCAATGGAAAGTGATTTGACACTTGCACAAGCTAGGACAAGCCTAGCCTACAACCCACCATGCCTTCTTCTTTCTCTCTCTTCCTCTTCCATGCTTTTTCTTCCAAATTCCAATCCTAGGTATAGTGAGGCATGCTTGTATGTAGAATATGTCAGGGGATGTGTGGGAGAAGCAAAGGCGGGCCCTCCAAGTAGGTAGAGTCTGAGTTGCAGGTTCTGGCGTGTGTCAGCAAAACCTAGTGGTAGATCGATAACAAAACCTATCGGTAGGTTTCCAATAGGTCCAACTCTTGTTTGCAAAATCTATCGGTAGGTTTTGGTTTCCTTCTACCAGTAGGTCGTAAAGAGGATACAAGCTCAGGACCAATTTTTGTAAATTTGGCATAACTTTTGATCCCACCGTCCAATTGAGCTGAAAGTTTGACACAAGACTGTGAACATCCATATTTACAACTTCATGTTTTTGCACTATTTCAGATTTGAAGTGAATCATGGTCAAAAATGGGGAATACAAAGGTAATGATACCAAATGGTGTGGGTGTCAGTACCTATGTTACCAAGTACCGATACCTCCTCAAATTCTTTCACTTTTAAACCTCCAAATCCTCATTAATGTGTCCATTTCTTCACCTCTAATCCACACATAGTTGCAGGGTTCCGAAAGCCATCAATTACTCCATGATTACCTGCAACAACAAAAATTTCACATTATTCACAAATACGACAAACTATAAGTAATTAAATGCAAATTTAAGTTAAAATACATGTAATGAAGCTGTTAAATAGGCAATATTACGCGCTCATCAATTACTTGGAAGACTCTTAGTGAAAATGTCGGCTAATTGATCAGTCGATGAGATGAAGCAGACTTGCAACGAACCGAAGGCCACTTTTTCATGAACAAAATGGCAGTTAAGTTCGATGTGCTTGGTTGGGGAATGAAAAGATGGGTTTCATGCCATGGGCACAGTGCTATTGTTGTCACAAAATAATATAGGAACCTTAGGGAGAGGGACTTTTGAGTCTTGAAGTATGTAAGTTATCCAAGTCATATCTGATGTGGCATGAACAAATGCCCGAGATTCAGCCTCGACAGTTGAGTGAGCAATGGTAGGCTTCTTTTGGAGCTCCCTAAAACACAAGTGGTACCCAAAAAAATGGCGTACCCCGTCATTGAATGACGGGTGTTTGGACAACCAGCCCAATCAACATTACTATAGTCAATTAACTCAAGGGAGTTGTGATGTTGTAGTTGAAGGCCATGACTGATTGTGCCTTTCACATTGAATTCTTTTGACTACCTTTAGATGTTGAATGGTTGGAGAGTGCCTATGTTGACACATGGGATTTATGCTAAAGGAGATGTTCGGGCAAGTAATCATTAAATATTACAATGATGCCACTATACTCCGAAAATGAGTTGGATTATCAAGAGGCTCTCCAACTTTTGAAATCTTGTGGTGAATGGACATGTGAGTTGATAATGGTTTACAGTCCACCATAGCAGCGTGATCAAGCAAATCATGAGGCATATTTTGGCTTGGGAGAGAAAAAGACCTTGTTGTGATGAAACAACTTCAATGCCCAAAAAATAATGAATAGAGCCAAGGTCCTTCATTGAGAATTCGAGACTAAGATGGTTGGTCGTGTTATGTAAGAGAACGTCAATAATCATGTCATCGACAGAGAAAGATGAAAAGAATATCCGAATGAACATGAAGAGTAAACATGGAGTGATCAGCGGGATTACTATGGAATCCAAGAGTAAAGAGATGATGGCTAAATCAATCAAACTAAGCACGTGGAGCTTGGCATAAGTCGTAAAGTGCTCCTTGAAATCGACAAACAGAATGTGGAGACTGAGAATAACTTCCTCCTTGAGAGTGTCAGGTAAGAAGGCATTTTTAACGTCCAAGTGGCGAATATGCCAAGCACGAGCAATGGCTATCGTGAGCAATGTCCGTGTAGTGGTTGCTTGAGAACGGTGCAAAGGTTTCATCAAAATGAATTCCATGAAGTGAGCATTCCTTAGCAACAAGTCAAGCCTCGTGACGTTTAATTTGATCGGATGGCTGAAATTTAGTTTTAAACCCATTTGGTGGGGATCACATGCATATAGGGTTGACATGGAACCAAAACCCAAGTTTTATTTTGACTTAGGGCAGTCAATTCATCGTCCATAGCAGCACACCAATGCGGAATTCGTAAAGTTTCTGTGATAGTGGAAGGTTCATCAGAATTGGAAAAATACGCAAGAAAATAAAAATGTCTAGGTGAAATTGCTAATGAGGCAATGGAGCCAAGACCATGAGGACCCCAACAGGATTTTCTGCGGGTCACCCTCGGATGGGTGGAACTCAAAGCTGAACCAGTGTTTGAAGATTGTTGTTGCAATTGAGGATTGGGCAGAATGATCTCCAAGTGGCCGCCTCCCGGTGAGGGAACAGTAGAATGATGGGCAGATGGTGTAGGTGCTGGAGTAGTGGGCACACTGGATGTCTGGGAGGCAGCTTCGACAATGATGAAGGGTGATGGCAGCATTGAGGGTGTAGGAGGTAATGGTTGATGGGTGGGTACAATATCAGCAGACAACCATTGACCAATATCCGAGTATTGGAGAGCCTCGCCGTGGGTAATATATGGAAAATGAAGAATATCATTGGAACGACAAGGAAACATGCCTTCATCATACACGACGTGCCGAGAGATATAAACACGGCCCGAAGAAGGTTCTAAGCAATGAAAACCTTTGTGAAACTCACTGATACCCAAGAAAAGGCATGGCAATTTAATTGCCACTTCCGTTGTTGCAGCAACCGGTGGTGTTTCAGCCACAGCACCCAATGGCTTGACCCAGTCTCTCTCTATTTCTCCCTTTACTTTTTCCTTGTCTGTTATCACTAATCTTATCTCTATTCATCTAACCTCTACCAATTAATTACTTTTGAAAAACCAATTTCTCACCGTTCTTCGAAGCCATAAACTATTGGCTTTTGTTGAAGGCAATGTACCCAGGTCACCGGCCACAATTATGGCACAAGAACAAGAGGTCTCCAACCCCAATTATGAAACTTGGATAATCACCGATCAAACCCTCCTGAGTTGGATCAACGCTACCCTCACAAAAGAACTCATGGTTGAAGTCATAGGGCTAGACACTTCTCATGCTACTTGGACATCCATAGAACATCATGCGTGTCAACAACGTTCTCAAGCAAGGATTCATTCAATTAGACATCCATAGAATATCCTTAAAAAAATGGACTTTGGCAATGTCCGATTATGTTTGTCAACTCAAAGGACTGTTTGACACTCTCGCTGCTATTGGCACAACCATCTTGGAGGCTGACAAAGTTCATTACATTTTTCTGGTTTAGGCCCCGAGTACAACACCTTTGCCAATTCGGTTGTCCTCATCCTCCCTTTCCATTATACGATGAGCTCATACCAAATCTTACAAGCCAAGAAATGCGTTTCCAATGACCTTTGTCAGATTGGAAACTCATTTTTTGGCTTATAAGATTTGGTTTGAGCTCGTCGTATAATGGAAAGGGAGGACAAGCAAGAACTGAAATGGCAGAGGTGTTGTACTTGGGGCCTAAACTAGCAAGAATGTATTGAACTTTGTCGAAATCCAAGATGGGCACACCAATGGCAGCCAGAGTGTCAAACAGTCCTTTGAGTTGACGAAGATAATCAGAAATTGTCGAAGTCCCTTTTTTAAGGATATTCAATTATGTCTAATGGAATGAATCCTTGCTTGGGATGTTGTTGATACGTATCAGCAAGGAATTTCGAAGTAGCATGAGAAGTTTCTAGCCCACAACTTCAGCTACGAGTTCTTCTGTAAGGGTAGCATTGATCCAACTCGGGAGGATTTGATCGGTGATCATCCAATTTTCATATTCAGGGTTGAATATTCTTTCCACTGTCTTCCTGTGTGCCTCACTTAGATTGGACTTATATTCGCACGCCAATCCTACCCACGAGTAATATTGTGTCTAATTCTTGTCATAGGATACATGAGACTAACCCGCTTCTTGGGCATAGGGGACTTCCATTATTTCTCATATTTCCTCATTTGTACCATGGCACATAATATTTATTTAGGCTTTGACTGTTGCAGAAATAAGTGATCTATAACATAATTCTTTATATCGAATCATTTGACACTTTTCAAAATACATTCCTTGATCCAAATAAATAGTCTAGAATTTCTATCTCAAGAAATTCTAATCGCCAGGGACATGATTAACATCACCCACGTCCTCTTTTGCAAATTTGGATCCTAGATATACTTTGGTTTCTTTTATCCTAGCCGGAATATTTCATGCCTACAAAACATTAAGCTGCATTGAGTAATAAAATAATAAAAGGATAAAATTTTCATGGCATATCTAGATATATACACAATAGAATACTTAATTCAAATCCTACTTCAAGAATGGTCTGATGGAACCTTAAATATCATTGTCTAGTTCATACAGAGATCTTTTCAATTTATAAACTTTGTACTCATGTCCTTAAACCTGAAAACCATCAAGTTATTTCACATGGATGTCTTACTTTAGTTCCCCATTAAGGAACGCATTTTTGACATCTAACATATGTAGCGCGTGATTAATTTTAACTCCTACCGGCATGACTATCCTGATAAAAATAAAGTTCGAGACAACAACATATATTCACAAAGTCTATCTTGGGTTTTGAATAAACCCATCAGCCACCAATCTCTTTTTCTAGAGATCCATCTGACTTTCACTTCTTTCATCTAAGTTAAGACAAAGTGATACTTAATTTTTATGATGGTACTCTCTTTTTCTTCCCACCATTTCAGCCAGTGAACTTTATTCACCTTAGCTATCCATTAATTTCATGATCAGTGATGTCATTAACCTAACTTAGTACATCATAATGAATAAATTTACTAATCCATGGGAGTTATTAATTGGTGGATTCAAGAATTTCAACATCCTTATTTTCAATGATTCCTATACCCAAATGTAAATTTTTTTATTCATTTTAATTTTTTACACATCTTTTAAACTTATCCTAGAAAGGCATTCGGATAAGACGATATGTCTTGTACTCCTAAATTCTCTAGATATGTAAAGTTTCAACCCAATCCAATATAACAGATTATTGGTTTTGCCTCGACTCTATTTAAATATAAGTGTAGTTAACAAGTCTATACCTAAAATAGACATTTGCATCTATGTCATCTTTTAGATATTTTATGACCAATAGAGTCCTAAATCACCTAACCGCAAAACCATTCACTGGATTGCATACAAAACATCACTGAGTACTATATATATTAGAACGGCAAATTTTAATTTTTCAAAGTCAAGGAAAATCAAAAATAACAAAAATAATACTACTATTGTTATGCTCACAATTAAAATAGTCTTATGTAATAGTAAATTGAAATAGTGCACTCACAGATTGATAGGATGTATGATCCTATTCTTTTATAACCGATTCCAAGACTTTCGCTGGGTTTGATGGTGAATCACGCTCATCCCATGCCACATCATTTTCACTTAAGCAAATGGCTCTTGAAAAATGTAGTGGGTCATATCATTAGGGTATCAACGGTGTTTGGTTAAACGGGTGAAAAATATATAAATTTATACACGACACGTTTAATAAATAGGTAAAAAATTTCAACACGAACACGAAATATTTAATAAACGGGTAACATGACACGACTCATTTAACCCATTTAGTTTTAAACAAGTCGTATTGAGTAGGGTCGGGTTAATACCATAAACAATTTGTTAGACCAATTTACCTGTTTATTTAAAAATGTTATATAACTTTTTCTGTGGTTGTTACTAAAAAAAAAATTCTAGCTAATTTTTAAAATAATTATTATTTTATTATTTTATTTAAACGAGCAAACGAGTGATAAATGGGTTGACAAGTCTCACTCAAATACGACTCATTTGTTAAACGTGTTTAACGAGCCAACGTTTTTACTATTCAAACCTATTAAAGCCTCACTTAAACCTGTTTAATTCACGTTGATTAATCATGTTGTGTTGGATATTGAGAGACCCACGTATCTTCGATACCATCGGGTGTTAACCAAACCCATGTCCGGATTGCATTAAGCCTCATCCACAGAAAAAGTGAAGATTGCATATGAACTTTGCTAAGCATTGGGCCCAGTATGAATTAAGTACAAGTCCTTCACAACACTAAAGCCCATTTCTAATCTTAGGAAAACGGTTGACAGAAACGAAACCATGCACCATGTAGTGGCTGTTTCTTTCTTCTTCACGCAGTAAATCTCCGATCACAGCGCTGCCCGAAAAGACGTTGATTCATTATCACCATTTCTGCATCTTTCTGTCTCCAACGATTCATTATCACTTGTCAATCCTTTACTATTTCTCTCTTAAATTTCACTAGAGTAATCTTTGAACAATTTTGAATAACTCCATTGCAATGAAAGCAAAAAACCTGAACTGAGAAAATATAAGATTTTTCGGTAAAATTTTCTTTGGGATAAAATTTTGCTCTGATACCACAAGTGGTCCCACATGGGAAACAATATTGGCAATTATCTGTTGTTAAATTGGGGATCACATGCAATCCTAAGAGAAAAAAATCAAAGTGATGCAAATATCGAAAAAAATCAATTTGCTGTCATTAGGGTAAGAAAGTATTTGATATCATTCTCTAGGCCCTCATACTATTTTATAGACATAGAAGACACCCATTCAAGTGAACGAACATACCCCTTGGGAAGATTGCAACTCTCGACACAATCGCAACTCTTAGAGGGTTATGTTGGTTCATATTTAAATTACCTATGCGGCTCTCTCTATGGTCTTTCTCCTCTTGTATGGAAAAATAACCGTCAACCATTACATTCAATCATATGTCACATATCTAAGTGTGATCACCCAATTCATAGGTCAACAAAATGTTAATCCTGACGTTTTAAATCTCTTTTTTTTTTTTTTGAATATAGATTACTCACAGAGGTTAGACTGTTTGATCATTAGAACACGACGTTTTCGGCCAATCCAAGTAGTCATCCATGGAGGATCTCCTGAGACAACTCTATAACCGGCATTAGAATACAGTTTACGAGCACCCCAATCATCTTCATAAGCCCGTAGGACAAGATATTCAAAACCCCAAAGAATAGAGAGCTTGTCACAGGCTTTTAGCAGTGCAGTGGCCACTTTCTTCCTCCTGTCATAGAGGCTGGTTATGGTCCTAGTAGATATCCCAGAACTATATGTAATACAGGAGCATAATCAATTCAAAGTTGATTGCTTTGGTAGTATTTAACCTGAAATTATTTAATACAGCTATCCCGGACACATACAGATATTCATCTACTCCTGGGAGATGTTGAAGAACGGCTTCGTCCCTCATGGCTGTGATATCGACGACTCCCACTAGCTCCTTCACTGACTCAGGAACTTCAGGTGCAGTTTCCGCTACCAGACACGCATACCTGCAAGTAACAGTTCTCATCATTAGGGGAAGTCGTTGTCTAGTACAAGAGCAATGCTATTCGAACTTAATTTATTAATATAATTTGTTGACTTAATTTATTGTGATCTTTAGATTGACTATAAATTTTATAAAATATTCGAATTTTGTATAGATCCAATAATTCCTATTAAATCATATCATTATGTCAATAAATTAGATGAAATTTTCAGATCCAAATAGCATTACTCCTAATATAATACTATAAGTGTTTGGCTAAAACTGATAGGCTGTGTGCTCTAATATGAGAATACCAACTTAGTCCAACATTACTCGTCCACAGTAATGTTACACTGACCAAATTTAGAATTCAAAGGACATGACAGTTGATTATTTGAAGTTTTTATTGGGGTCCAAATGACATGATACCAATCAAAGAAGTCCAAGTTAGTTGCCATGTCATTTGATCCAAATTTGATCCAAAATTTTGGTCAGTGTAGCATTATTCGTCCAAATAATGCTAAAAAGCTACCTCTATACTGAGTTCATGCCTACCAGCATACTCGTTAACGATGACTCTGAACTTCTTAGCCATGATGAAATACGACGTGGATATTGGATCTAATGATGCACCAAATTGACTTGTGCAAGATCAACAGTCAAGGATATTAACAGGTGTGATTAATGAGCAATCAATCAATGACAATCAATGGGAAAAAATAGTAAATAAGCAACCAACACAAAGATTTATAGTGGTTCAATCTGGGTGACCTACGTCCACTCTCGAGAACGGCGACGACGGCTTGGGGCATTTTATTAATGAACAGTGTCACCGAGAGAGTCACTCCGATGTATTACAATGCTTTGGAGAGAGAAAGAGAGAGAGCAGTGTGTGTAGGAAGGTGTAGTGTGTGTAGGGATCTCCAGGTTATGAGAGCCTCTGCCCTCTATATAGAGAGTGCTTATATTATATAGGTGTGATGAGGCGGTGAGGCGATGACGTGAGGAGGAAGACTTCTACTGTTTTAGTAAGTACAGTTATGGTAGGAGATCTCCGTGCCTATCCCCGCGTTTTCTCCTTCATGCTCCTATTTTTTCAGATAAGGATCTTGAACTGGACTGAGCTCGTACTTGACTTTGGGCTTGGACCCAGAGTGATGTTGGACTTGCATTGGAGTGAAGTGAGGAGGGGAGGATGGGCAAGGCATGGATGACGCCCACTTGAGGCCACATGGGTGGCGCCCACTTGGAGTCTTAATGGGTGGCACTCCTTGGGCTCCCTGGGCGGCACCCATTTGGTCCCTTGGGCAGCGCTCCCTTTGAAGATGGGTTTGGTCTCTGTTTTAGACTTCCACTTAACTCCTTGGTCGATCCGTCTGTTCTTGGACTTTTCTTTGGACTCTTTCGACTTATTTTTATTGGGCTTGGCCTAGTAAAATTTGGATTCATCATTTGCCTCCCATGCCTCGAGCCTCTAACTTTTTCGAAAAGAAGGGGTCGCGGGCATATGCTTCGTCTTCATTGGAGTGAGTTGAAATTTTTCTCGTCTTCAGGACTCTGCTGTTTTGATTGGTATCAAAATTTTTTATTTTTTATTTTTTGGACTCTCTTCCTTCTCTTATTTTTTTTTTCTTTTCCTTCCTTGTTTTGGGCTGATTGGGCGCCGCCCTTTTTGTTGACTTTTCATATGTTTTATTTTTCTTCTTTCTCTTTTTTTTTTTTCTTTTTCTTTTCTTGGTTGTCCTTGCTTGTTGGGCTGGCTTTCTCCAGACTGTTTCTCTTCCTTTTTTTTTTTTTTTTGTCTTTTCTTCTTAGCTGTCCTAGCGTGTTGTTGGGTTGGCCTTCTCCTTTCTCTCTTCTTTTTTTTCTTTCTTTCTTTCTTTCTTTTTCTTTTCTTCCTTTGGTTTGGCGTCTCCCCCTCCTTTTTTTTTTCTTATTCTGTCCTGGGCGCCGCCCTTTGCTTCAGCCTCCTCTTCTTCTCTTTTTTTTTTTTATTCCTTCCTTGGCTTGCTGTCTTGGGCGCCGCCTTATTCCTCTCTCTCCCTTTCTTTTTATTTTTTTTTATTTTTTTTCTTCCTTGTTTGGCTGGACGCCGCTCCTTCTTTCTCTTTTCTTTTTTTTTTTTCTTTGTTCCTTCCTTGGGCTGGTTGGGCGTCGCCCTCCTGGGTGTGGGCTCTTTTTTTTGTTTTTTTCTTCTTGGTCTTCTTGGCTACTGGGCGCCGCCCTTCCCCTCTCTTCTTTTTTTTTCTTTTTCTTTGGCCGCTTGGGCACCGCTCTTCCCTTCTCTCTCTCTCTCTCTCTCTCTCTTATTTTTTTTCTTTACTTGGCTTCACTGGACACCGACTCCTCCCCTTTTTTTTTTTTTTTGCATCCTTTGGGCGACAGTGGAGGCTACTGTGGGCGCTACTAGAGGCTAGTATGGTGCTTTGAGTGACGTCAGCAGGCTGAGTAGTGCCTTGAACAATACCCAGAGGCTGGGTAGGCGTCTTAGGTGATGCCAGAGGTTAGGCAGGCACCTTAGGCGACAACAGGAGGCTGGTCAGGCGCCTTGGGCGACTCTAGGAGGCTTTGGGCACTACTATGTTTGGGCGACGCCTTGAGTCTGGGCGGCGCCTCTCTGGTGCTAGGTGACTGACTGACATTGTTTCTAATTATAAACGCCCTGTTGATCTGGGGACTCTTTTTACCTTTATGGTGGTGTCTTTCCCTCCTCTCAAGAGGGCGAGGTTTGATGCCCTTAGTACTTTTCGGCCAAGGTCCAATGACCAGGTTGTTTCCTGGGAACGGGATCCAGTGGTGCCCCCACTCCTTCCCAGAGTGTGACTCCTGTGTACAACAGAGCTAGCACTTGTATCGCTATAAGAACTAAGACTCCAACGCGGTCTTCTTCAGGGAGTGTAGCTTCAAAATTGTGCTTGACAAAATAATGTTATTCCAACATTTAAATATCTTAACATGATTACCTGGAGATAGACAGACTATTTGCATGAGAGCAAAGTTGGAGCTGTGGTCGTCCTGTGAGAGGGCCGCATGAGATGAGGCCGAGCTACGTATAACTCAGGAGATGACTGCCGTAGCAGAGGCTTACAAGGTGACTACTTACGCGAGAGCAGAGTCATGAGCTATGTATAACTCGAGAGATGGCTGCCGTAGCAGAGGTTAGATAAGGTCGAGCTTCTTTGCGACTCGTGAGAGAGTACGAAGCTGGAGATATAGCCTGTTGAAGAGCAGTTGGTGCTTGAGCGACGGGCACGAGAGGATGCCGCAGAGCTTGCACGGCAGGCACGAAAGGATGCCGCGAAGAAGTTGAGGCTAGCGCATGAGAGGACTGCCCAACTTTGAGGCTGACCTTCGAATAGCACTTGAGAGAACTACTAGGACAGAGGCTCACTCCATAAAGATGGAGGAGATACTTTGAGGCTGACTTTCGAGCAACACTTGAGAGAGCTACTAGGTCAAAGTCTCACTCCATAGAGATGGAGAAGATGAGAGATGTCACTGAGGAGTTAGGCGTCGCTGGGCGCTTGGTGCTAGGCATGGACGCTGAGGGGCTCTAGGTGCAGACGTCGAAGAACGCTAGGCACGGACACCAAGGGGCACTAGGCGCTGAGGCTGGACGTCTGGTGAGAGGAAGTGAGACCCATCGTTTAGGCAGCATCAAGGGATACGCCCAATGGTAGAGAGGGCGAGACCCCTCACCGAGGCGGCATCAAGGGGCGCCTAATGTGGACAGGGTGAGACCCCTTGTCTGGGCGCCTGAGGTTGGGCTCCTAGGGACACTGGTGCCAGGAGTAGAGAGGTCCTTCTTGGGTGGCGTGCAGAAGGTGAGCAAGTCATCATGGGTGATAGCCAGGGCGCTAGTCTAGAGGATGCCAACCTAGGTTCTGGCATAGGCGGCACCCGCCTAGGTGCTTGCTTCTAGGAGCCTAATGAGAGGGCCACTGTTGATTTCTCTAGCTTCGTCCCCTATGAGGCACCGCCAGTAGTTGATGACGGGAAGAACCTTGATTATAGTGGTTGTGCCTCAAGAAGCAGTGATTGATCGTTGAGAGTATGACGACTGATGATTGTTGTCCTTTTGTCTACACCTTGTTTTTAGGTCATGCTCTGTAAGATGTTTGTCAATTTTTAGGAGAACAAGACAATTCTGGAGACAATGATCTTCGCTGAATTTTATTTCATAAAATAATAAATAACAAAATAAATAATTGAAACAATAAAGGATAGATAAAATATTTTGGGGGTCGGCATCCATAGGTGAGTCGAGGCTTTCTTAGTGGAGTTTGAGTCAACTACTCCTCTTGGTTCTCAGGAGATCATCAGAACTTCTCCGAGGGGTTGCTGGTGTTCTTTGTCATCCTGGTCTTGACCAGGTGGCGGGGCTTGTCCTCTGTCAGCAACGTATTGCCTCAAATGATCAAGTTATATGAGTTCCTCGATCTGCCTTTTAAGATCAAATCAGTCGTCCGTATCATGGTTGTGGTCGCGGTGGAAACGACAGTACCTATTGGGATTTCTGCGGTTTGGGTCGGACTTCAATTTTCCAGGGCAACGGAGCATGTGATCATCCTGTATTTGGAACAGGATATACTCCGCGGAAGTATTGAGCGACGTGAATGTCTGTCGTTCTCTCAGAAGTAGGGGACCAAGGCGGTCCTTGGTGGAGATTTTCTCTGTCCTATTCCTCTTATTCTCTGTTTCTTTCCTGTTTTCGTGGGTATCCTTCCTCTTTTCGGCCCCATGGGAGGATTCACCTCGTCTGGCCTTGGTGATATCCTCGACGTTCATATACTTTTGTGCCCTTGACAGCAGTTTGGGCATGTTGGAGGGCGCCTTCTTGAGGACTGAGAACATGAAGCTGGAGGTACGGAGGCTAGTGATAAAGGTGGCCAGAGCTACCTTATCATTTGGTTCCTCAACCTGGATGGTCTCCTCATTAAATTGGGCAAGGTAATTTCAGAGACTTTCATCCCGGTCCTGCTTGATAGTGAGCAAATGGGTTACCGGCTTCTGATGGCGGTGTCCCCTAATGAAGTGAGAGACGAAGGACCTATTGAGCTCTGCAAAGGCATGAATGGAGGAGGGTCTGAGCTTGGAGAACTACTGGCGGGCAAACCCCTTTAAGGTGGTAGGGAAAGCTCTGCACATGATCTCCTCAGGCACGTTGTGGAGTTGCATGAGGGATTTGTAGGTGTACAGGTGGTCTAGGGGGCTTTGGTGTCATCGAAGATCTCGATGACAGGCATCTTAAACTTCGAGCGTAGGGGATAGTTAATAATATCAACAATAAAAGGGGTATCAGTGCATCTTACTAAATAGTCCACGGTCTCAGATGCCTGTGCTTTGATGGCGTTAAGGGCATCACCAAGCTGGTTTTGTACCTCTTTGATCTTCTTGTCTCACTGGTTGGGGACACCCTCAGTCTGGTGGTGGTACAGGCTTTCATGGTCTCCATATTAACTTTCTCGGTCTTCGTCCTCCTGCCTAGGTTCATAAGGAATGGGCACTCGAGAACTCCTTGCGCACTGAGGTGGGGCTAGATGAGGAGCGCCTTGGCGTGGTCCAGGAGTGGTCTGGCGAGGGGCCCCGTGGTGGAGGGCTGTCTGGCGCCCAGGAGAGATAGGCAATTGTTCTTCTCCCAGTGGAGGGAGTGGGACTCCTCTGGCGAGGGGAGGGGTGACGCCTCCTTGGGAGAGCATGAGTTGGATGATTTGCTGATTTTGGCTCACCAGTAGCTTCATGATCTGGAGGAGTTGTTGCTGTTGTCCAACGACGGGAGTAGTAGTAGCGGAAGGTTCCATAGGTGTAGTGGGAGGCAAAGCCTCCTCCCGGTGAGCTGGATTGTTGTCTCCCGGTTGCTAGCTCATCGAACGGATAATGATTGCCATGGATTGAGTGAAAGTAGGAAATTAGTCTTTCCTACAAACAGTGCTAAACTGATGATGCACCAAATTGACTTGTGCAAGATCAGTAGTCAAAGATATTAATGGGTGAGATTAATGAGCAATTAACGAGCAATCAACGACAATCAATGGACAAAAATAGTAAATAAGCAACCAACACAGAGATTTATAGTGGTTCGGTTCGGGTGACCTACGTCCACTCTTGAGAATAGCGACGACAGTCTGGGGCGTTCTATTAATGAATAGTGTCACCAAGAGAGTCACTCTGGTGTATTACAGTGCTTTGGAGAGAGAGAGCAGTGTGTGTAAGAAGGTGTAGTGTATGTAGGGATCTCTAGGTTATGAGAGCCTCTGCCCTCTATATGGGGAGGACTTATATTATATAGTTGTGATTAGGCGGTGACATGAGGAGGAAGACTTCTACTGTTTTAGTAAGTACAGCTACGGTAGGAGATCTCTGTGCCTATCTCGGCGTTTTCTCACTCGTGCTCCTATTTCTTCGGAGGAGGGTCTTGAACTAGACTGAGCTCGTGCTTGACTTTGGGCTTAGACCCGAAGTGATATTGGACTTGCATTGGAGTGAAGTGAGGAGGGGACGATGGGCAAGGCATGGATGACGCCCACTTGAGGCCACATGGGTGGCGCTCACTTGGAGTCTTCATGGGTGGCACCCCTTGGACACCCTGGGCGGCGCCCATTTGGTCCCTTGGGTGGCGCCCCCTTTGAGGATGGGTTTGGTCTCTGTTTTAGACTCCCACTTGACTCCTTGGTCGATACATCTGTTCTTGAACTTTTCTTTGGACTCTTTCGGTTTATTTTTATTGGGTTTGACCTAGTAAAATTCGAACTCATCAGGATCTACCAAGAGAAAGGCGTGAAGAAATCATTGGCTGAAAACTACAACTACTGACATTCTTACAAAACCGTGCTCTACTTCATGTCAATTGGTAATACAAATATGTCGTTCAGGTAACTATGTAGCACTCTTCCATAGCAAATGTTTACCTGTCTGGTGGTGAGTTCGTGAGTCTGTATAGAAGTCCAGAAAGCACTTCAGCCTGTGTGATACATGAATGAAAGGTAGGGTTAGAATTAGCCTACTTGAAAGTTAATGATGATGAAATGAATTTCGGCAGAACGCAAATTTAGAGTTCTTTTATATTGGAGAAGTATCTGCTTTGTTTATCGAGCCTATGGAATTTTTTTGAATAGCATTTAATGGGCAATTTTTTTTTTTTGGGGTAACGGAAATTAATTTAATCACGCAACTTTTTTACTCGCAAGGCAAACATCGCACATAGCCCATTGGTTAAATCCCAGTATCTACATACAATGGAACTCAAACTCAGGAAATGCCAATTCACATTTCCACCGAGATTCGGTCACTGAACCACCCGTGCGTGGACCATGTTTGCTATACAAACAAAGCAGAGACATAGCATTTCAGGTGACAGATACTTTATGAAAAAAAGATAAATCATGACACAAATGGAAGAACAATAACAGAGGAAGAACAGGATCTTTAGGAACAGAATTATCAAAACATTATTGTACCCAATAGACAGGAAAGGAAATTAAATAGCAAAACCATACAAAAACACACACAAATCAACAGAGTGCATGTGATGATCAGAATTCAGAACCTGAAAGAACATGAAGAACAAATCATTGAAGAGAATCACTGGAACATGAAATGCTTCAGCTTGAACGTGAGCTACCTTCCTCATCTCATCTTTCTTCTCAACCATCCTCCTCACCTGCC
Organism: Ilex paraguariensis; assembly: GCA_963454935.2. Classification (NCBI taxonomy): domain Eukaryota; kingdom Viridiplantae; phylum Streptophyta; class Magnoliopsida; order Aquifoliales; family Aquifoliaceae; genus Ilex; species Ilex paraguariensis. The sequence continues at coordinate 64,651 of CAUOFW020001126.1, forward strand.
ATCCATGCTGACTGACCAAATTCCCAAACTGCCTCTTTCGGTCTCCATATTTTCCATTCAGCTCTAGTTCCCCAGCCAACTCTACTCCGTCAGTTGATTGGGTTGAAGAACTACAGCACTGCGCACCAAAACCTCTCCCATTCTCCAACGTCCTTGTCTTCCTCCGAATGCTCACACTATGACTTGAATTTTTCCAATTTTTTCTGCTGTCAATTAGATCAATATCATAGTTTTTTGTACCTCTGCATCTCCATGAAGGTTCTCCACCGAATCCTTTAGGAAAATTGGAACAGTTTGGATGGAAATGAGCCATTCCTCCTATTCTTGTGTAAGAGAAATCATTTGATGGAGCAATGTGAGATGCAATAATGTTGTAAACCTCTCTCTCTCTCTCGTCGATATAACAGACACCCAATACCCCTCTCTCTCACACACACTCTCCCCCTACGTTATGTGATTTATTATACAATATTTACAAGAAAATTGGTCGATTAACCTTGCGTTTGAAAAATATTGTGAAGTTAATTCTAAAAAGAAAATTTAATTTCAAGTTTTGTCAATTTATATTATGAAAATGTTATCTGAACGTAATTATTTATTGATCCTAATTTATCACAATCATTAAATTTATAAAAAAAATTTAATTAATAAATTTATTACCAATCCAATACTTATGATTTATTAAATCAACAAATAAAATAAATAAATTTAATTTAATTAACATTGCTCTTTATATTGAGTTCAATCATTCATTTCATCGGTTAACTTATTGTGTCCCACTGATGGATGGATATGAATGTAACTGATTAAGATTACCCATCAATGAAATCTAAGTAAATTTACCCATCAATGATTAAGATTTATTAAAATAAATAATATTAAATCAAGAGAATCTAAATCAATTTTTTTTTTCTTCTGTCTTTGAACGTGTTCTGTAAATTTTTTTTTCACTTGTCACAGACTCCCCCCACCCCCGCCCCCAACTCAAATGGAAACACGAAAAAAAAAACTCTTTCATCTTGTGATTTATATATATATATATATATATATATATATATATATATCATTTTCCCATGTATGGTTGCTCGGGCAAACCTGTAAGTAATGGGAAGGATAAGGTATGGCATGCGATTGGCTGTGAACTTATGTTTTGCAACCACAGAATGAGTATGGCCAGTAACACCACATGAGAGGGCGGAAGCCTAACACGTGTCTTTTGTTTAAAAGTAAAAAATTACAAAAACCTAGGCCTTATTTTGCATCTTAAAAACAATTCAAAAAACTGTTTTTGATAAGAGTTTTAGAAAATTATTTTTAATATTTTTTTTCGCATAACTTGTTTGATTATATGACTCTAAAAACTAAAAATAATTAATCACAACTTTTCTTTCAGAAATTGTTACCAAACATGCAATTGTTATTTAGACATAATTTATTAATTTAATACATTACAATCATTAAATTAATTACAAATCCCAACAAATATTATAAAGTGATCAAATTAGAAGTTGAATGTGCACAAGAAGGCATTCCTCACCAAACAAATGAGTTACATCTTGAGGACAAACACTCCACCCAAGTTCAAGGATCTCAGTTGTCCTACCATTGTCATAACCATTAGGAATTGTTGTGTAGAGCAAGTATTGCTAGACTTGGGAGCAAGTGTCAATCTCATATACTTTTCAACGTATCAACAATTACAACTTGAGGACTAGAAGCCAACTCCAATTACTCTTCAACTGGAGGATCGAAGCATGATTAGTGAGGAAGGTTGCAACTATTTTCTCAAATTCCTTAATGTGAAAATAAAGATTCTCTCTTTCAATTCCATGAAATTGAGGAAGTAGTTGTCTTCGGTTTAACTAGGAAGGCATGAGCTTGGACCAGTAAAAGAATGCATGAGGGAGTGGTTCTACGAGTGGGTTGGAGATAATCTTGCATTGACCTTGTCGGAGAATCAATTGGGATATGGTTTCCCTCATTCCTAGGAGGGAGAAAATGCATTCGGGGGGTTTGGCATTCTAGGGTTTTGCATTCCCCCACCCCTTGGAACATTAGCCTGCTCATCTTTGAAATTATCACCGGCATCCTCGAGTAGGTCTTGGTCAAGATTCATATTGGGTTCTAGGTGTTGTCTAACCAATCTATTTTGGTCGTCCCGTCCCCACATGCAAAAATAATATCTAAAATTGAATTGAAAAGTAAACAAAAGCATATATAAGGAGCAACATACCTCGACCCTTGATGAGAATCACGGTACTTACCTCCGTTGTCTGAAATTTCCTTCTAATTCAACGCTTTGCCTTTCCTGACAATACTAATCTCCAAACACTAACCCAGACCAACTGTATTTGGCTTATAATGATAGGTGAGTGTCACTCTTCCTCGGGTTTGGTGCTATAAATGGGAAAACATGTGTGTAGATGAAAATGTGTGTGTGTGTGCAAAAACTGCTCTCTAAGCGAAGAGAGACTTTCGAGTGTCGTGTTTTACTTGAAATGGGTATTCCAATGTCGTCTCCTAAGGGAAGGAAGGTTGAATTGTGTGAAGGTGATTTTGTGAAAATGAAAAAGTGTAAAATCTTGTGAGTTTGTCTTTTGATGAGTGGAGTCCTTGTTAAAATTGCAATGGAAACAAAGTTGGCTAATCCAAAGTGGTCGTTCCAATGGGAATGCCAAATCAACTTAAAACATTCTTCCAATGGTGTCTAGGTGTTCATTTGATTCGTATGAAATGAGGGATTAAAATGGAGGTGTAGGCTCAAACATACCCTGTGACAAGTCTATGGTGTATCAAGAGCTCATAACCACGTCCGCACTCAACCTAGCCAAATCGAATACTTTACACTACAAGGGAGAATGGAGGAGAGTTGATTTAGCATATCCAAGAGGAAATTTTGCTTGGATTAGCCAACATAAAACTTAGTTACTCATATTAAATGCAAAGTCATACAATGTAGAAAGAGACATGGTAATGAAATGGAGATTAAAACTTGTTTTAATGTAAAGAAAAGTTAACTACAAAGATAAGTGCATTTAAAACCCATTTGGAAAGCTTGAGAAGAAAAGCTTAAATGTAACAATAGTAGATTCAAAGATACATGACAAAACTTTCAATACACTTGAAATAAATGACATTAGAGTGCATGCAATGAAGATTATAAGAGTCTAATAGCTTACAACAGAAAAATGGGTAAGAAAATGCAAAAATCTAAACTTTCTCTCTCTAAAACTATGTCTTCTTCCTTGAGCTTTTCTCTCTATATTGTTGAATAATAATCTACAATGGTGTAACTCCTTTGCATTTTCACCCATGAGGCTCTTATAGCTTGTGTGTGCAGGTCTCCCATCAATGGGGGGTGAGATAATGGCTTGGACAGGCTAGGACAAGCTTAGCTTGCAACCCCTAGGCTTTCCTTCTCTCTCTTCCTCATAAATGTCTTGGCCTCCAAAGTCCAAGCCTAGGTGTAGCGAGGTATGCTGGGATATGTAACATGTCAGGAATGTGTGGGAGAAGTAATGGTGGGACCCCCCAAGTGGCAGAGCCTAAGATGCAGAATCTGGCATTTTTCAGCAAAACCTTCCAGAAGGTCAAAGCAAAACCTTTTGGAAGGTTTTGGCAGGGGCAGAGGCAAAAGTTGTCCAATAAGCAAAACCTTCCAACAGGTTTGAGGTAGAACCAACTCCAGTGTGCAAAACCTTCCGAAAGGTTTGAGGTAGAACCAACTCCAGTGTGAAATACCTTCCAAAAGGTTGAAGCAAAACCTTTCAGAAGGTTTTGGCAGGGGTTGAGTCTTTGCCTTCCAGTGTGCAAACCTTTCAGAAGGTCTATGACCAAACCTTCCAGAAGGTTTTTCTCCTCACTTGCCTTTTTCTTGATTTCTTCACCTTCCAAGCCTCCTGTTAAGCCACCCTTCATCTCCATTAACTTTGAACACTATGATGGGGGCTTAACTGAAGCCATATCCAACTTTTTACCTACAATCCCGTAACAACTTCATTAATTGTTTGATTAATTGCATTTCTTCCCATTTCCACCACAAAAACAAGTATGAAGGGGTATAAAAAGCATACATAATGTGCAATATTTTTGTGCTAATTGACTTGATCCGAAATGTGTACACCCAAGTGCAGGCGGTCAAGTTGTAGTAATAATCCGGTTAAGTCCGGAGTTGAATCCACAGGGAACTATAATTGGTGTTTTGAAGTAAGCAATAATAGAGACCAAGTAACTAGAAGTCTTGAGAATTTGAAGTTGTGGAGTTTTTTGGACAGAATATAAGATTCTTTCCAATGATTTTTTTCTAGACAAAATATAAGTTAAATTAGCAGAGATAACAACCACAATTTAGTTCGAAGATCAGAACATGTAATTGATTATCTGGTTTATTATGTTTGTGCTTTATAACTCAATTAACTCTCATGTCAACAACAAGTTAATCGGAAGATAAAGATGGATTGTGAGAATTAAGCACATGATTCCGATGCCTTTCTAGAAGTTTACAAGAATTGTCGGTGTCGAGACTTAACCCGTCTACAAACAAGCAAGTGTTTCTACAAGGCATACAACCATGACATTAATGTTCTATTCTTTGAATAAAGCGCAATAATGGTGGAGATTGAAAGGTTGTCATGAAGAGCTAGTCGGGGAGCTTGCCTTGAACCAATGGGTCTTTCTATGCAGGAGTCATCCGTATCATAGAAGGAGCACTTGGTTATACAAAGTACCTTAACTTTGCTAGATGTATTCAAACATCCAATGAGCAAGTGGAATATAAAGCATTGAAGCATAAAAGAGTTGCACTAACATGCCTTCCGAATAATCTTTCCATATTCATCATTTCTTACTAAAGAGTGAACGAGGAACTACTCATTCTTCATGGCCTTGGCAAAGCTAGAAAATTTAGTGATACTCATCCCTCCAAGTAGAGGAGCTACTAAGTGAAGCAAACTAAACAAAGAGCTTATCTTCAATGAAGAATAAATGAATCACGTTCCACCCTTCACGACTTTGGTAAAACTCTAGAAAAGTTGAAAAGTTTTACTCTTCTAAGAAAGAAGGAAGCTCAAGCAATGGAAGTAAAATAAAGTAGAAGAAAGCTAGTTACTTTTGGAGGGTTTCCACCACAACCAAAAGATGAGCTATCTCTCTCTTGATAATTGTAAATAAAATCAAGTATAACTACCAGGGGAGTCTAGGCCTCCATCATGGTTGTCACAACATGAATGTAAAGACTTAGCACAAGTAAATAAAAGACTTCAACTACAAGGAGAGTCTAAGCCTCCATCATGGTTGATACAAATATAAAATGAAAATATAAACAAGAAATGTACAATAACTAGCTCTCTACCCTACTATTCAAGAGAAATAGATTTCTCCTCCTTGAAGCTCCCACAATGGTGCTATTTATAGGCAAGGAAGGGGGGGAACAAGAAGATAAGAGAGGATGAGTTAATAGTGTATACCGCCCATGAAAACCAACTACTCTGCAGGCAGTCTGTGGAGGACGTCGAACGTTATCTTTTGTTTTGCTTTAGGTGCGTTCGAACGTTATCTGACATTCAAAAGTGTCTTTTGGTCTTGCTTTAGGGGCATTCGAACGCCAGATGGGATGTGACCACATCACTCAAGTGGTCTTGGTCTTCTATGGAAACCCACTTCCACACTTCATGCAGGACTTGACATTTTGCACTCATTACCTAGGTGTTCCAGTGGACGTTCGAATGTGAATTGGCATTTGAACGTGGTACTCAAGTGCACTTCCTTCTATGCTGCAACACGCCATGTGTTCACAGTCTGGTCTTGTCATTGTTCTAGTGGACTTTCTAACGTGGGTTGACATTCGAACGTTCTTGCTTTGTTCCAAGCTTCTCCAATTTTGTTCTCTAATGCACTGATATCACACTCAAGTGTGATATTTGTTGTTCTTGAGCTTTTGTTCACTTTAGGTCCTGAAATGTCATCACTTAAACTCCATCAAAGCACAATTAGTCCCAAAAAGGCATAAGAAAATGCTAACTTTAAGCACTAATCACTAATCACACTCCCCAACTTGAGTTTTGCTAGTCCCTAGAAAATTTATTTCAAACCACAAGGTATAAAACTACAACAACCCATTCATACAAGTAAATCATCTAACAATCAAAATGCAAAAATCACAATGCAATTAGGGAAGTGAACTTGTGTAATGCCCCCAAAGCCACCTTGGACGACATCACAATCTAAACCATTCACAGCATGAGAGCAACTAAAAAATTCATCATTAAAGAACATCTCATTCATCAAATATATCATTTACAATATCATCCAAAAATAATAGGCCAACTATGACCACTATATCCAAAAGAATATGCCAACTATGGCAATTACATCCCAAAAGAATCAAATTTAACATGCAGCATAATTACAAACGGATTGACTTTACATAGTCTCAAAATAAATATCCTAGTCTAGAACAAAAGAGAATATAACTCTAGACGTCCACCTCGGGATCCACGTTCCCTTCTATAGGAGCTTCCCAATGTGCTTGTTCATCTGCTCTTAGCTCCTCCTTTAGCACATAATCTGAAAATATGTTGTTTGTAGGGGGTGAGCATGAAGCTCTGTAGCAACATTCTCCCAAACTCATACAAGGTTTAGAAATCATGTAAAAACAAGTCGGTCTCATTTTGTAAATATCATATATTAATTTTTGAACGAAAACATGAACATTTCAATAGATCTTAAGTTTACACAATAGCAATAATTTAAATGAACAGTAAAATGATTTTTCAAACAATATACCATTTCTAACCATAAGCTATTTCCCACAAGTTCTTATAGAGTCCCATACCTCCACAAGCTCTTGTAGGATACCAATTCCACACCATAAGCATGTTCTCATGTATGTTGGTTGCTTCTCATGAATCTACACAACGACTCTATCTCGTTCACCCAACCATAACCACACAAGCCACTTTAGGAAGAGAGTATACCTTCTCCCACGGCATTGACGAATCCTTGCCAGGAAAGGTATACCCACCCTCAACCTCGAGCTTACGTGAACAATAGTGGTTCCTCTCACAAACAACAAACCACTACAAGTGTTAGGAAACCATCTCACCCCTCCCACTGGGATAGACTAACCTCTAACACTCTACGACAGTGCTTGAATGCAATTCAAGTCCATCACAACAACCATACAAGAGATACTATTCCAATCGTTTTCTCAAATCATAAGTAAATCCAAAATTCCCAAATTTCACAACTTGTATTACAAGAGTGCAATTTAAGAAAATAAGCAAGAGATCATAACAACTAACATTTGTTGTTTAATACAAAGCACTAGAGTTTTGGAATCAAGAACAATTGAACATTAAGAAGAAAAATCCATTTTTCTCAAAAATTAGGATTTTTATGGCTGTCAAACCATAAATACCTTCAAAACATGGTGATACTTGTAGAAACTTCAAGGAACAAGTATTTCATAGCATATATTTAAGATTTAGAAGCAAAACATATATATATATATATAACCCTAGCCTCAATGGACAATAATGGAAGAAAACCCCCTACCTTTCTCCTTGGCTTTGGTGTGAAGGACAAGAAATTTGATCTTGAATCACCCTAAGAACTCTTGTTTTCCTCTCTTCCTCTCTTCCTCTCTAAGTCTTTCTATTGAGGTATGGGGTGAGAGTGGTGTGAAAGAATGGGAGTAAATGGAGTGAAAATGGGTTTTTAAAACATAAAAATCCCGAATTTTTAACGATCTACCGGTAGTACGGATCTACGGGACAGCGTACTACTTGTTGAGCTACCGGTAGTTCAGATCTACTCGACCTTTACTACCTGTTGACTACCGGTAGTTCGGATCCTCTAGCCACTTACTACCTGTTGACTACCGGTAGTTCGGATCTATTGGACATTTACTACCTGTTGACCACCAGTAGTTCGGATCCATTGGACAGCGTACTACCTGTTGAGCTATCGGTAGTTCGAATCTACTAGACCTTTACTACCTGTTGACTACCAGTAGTTTGGATCCTCTAGCCACTTACTATCTGTTGACTACCGGTAGTTCAGATCTATTGGACCTTTACTACCTGTTGACTACCAGTAGTTCGGATCCATTGGACAGCGTACTACCAGTAGGTCCTGTCCAAATTTGCCTATTTCCTATATTTTTCATTTCAAACCTATTTCAAACCCTTCCAAATCCAACCCAAGCTTATTCAACATGCTTTTGTACATCAAACTTAGTTGATACAAGTTCTATTGCAACGATTTCATATATTTGCAAGCTAAACTAAGTTTTAACTACTATTTCCTCGAATTTCTATATTAACATTTCCAAAAGAAATAATAACTTGCTACATAAATCTACATACATATATAAAGATAAAAGAGTGGGGTTTACAACTTGGGCAAGATAAAATGAAACAACTATGGTAATTTTAATTAATCATTTTCAAAATTTCATTACAATGAGTTAGAGTTCAAAACAAAATGGCCCAACATCCTAGAGGCACTTCTACTAGGTTGACAAAACTACAAGAAGGCAATGGAGCAGAGGTAGAAGGAAGTCAATGGAGCAGAGGTAGAAGGTCCATCTAGAGGAAAAGGAGGTCCACCGGGTATGGGCTAGCCCGTAAAGATGTGCTGGAAGATCCGAATCACCATCAGTTAAAGTTCATACATCGTAGTCTCCAAGGTGTCTAAGCTCTGAGACACAGTGTGGATCGAGACAAAAGTAAAAGGTCTAGAAAAGGATGGTTCAGGTCCCGAGGCAATAGTTCTCTCACCCCCAGTTCTTGCTTCCCTCTTACTGCTACTTGATTTCCCAATAGCACTAGTCTTAGGGGGTAGTAACACATCATGTGTGTAGGTCTTAACCTTGCAGTGGGAGCACATCTTAGTGACATGATTGCCAAAGGAAAGATTCACCTTCAGCTTTGCAACCTGAGCGAACTCTTTCATGAGCTCCCAGATTAATAGAGCTATGTCCATTCACTTCCCAGTCATGAATGCATGTAGAAGGGCGAGCTTCTTCACATAGGGTTCTTTTCTACACCCCGAGGACTCAGATTGTAGTGTAGGATCTTGTTCATGACCTCGTAGGAGTGCTTGAGGCCCCCGACTAGAGTTGTCCCCTTGAATTGGGTTGGGTCCTCGTAGGTAAGCTGTATATACTCAGAAAGTGTCTTTCTCCCTTGGACATTATGTGGGTAGACTGGGGTATTAGAAGGAGGCCTCTGGTATTATATCAATATAGCAATCAAATTTGGGGTTACGTCAAACGTCTTTCCCCGCACATTGGTCCTATGTATACTACCATCCTCGTCCACCACCTTCAACTTCCTATAGAACTCCCTACACAAAGCTAGGTTACACCCGCTAACCAACTCAAACCAAATCCTCAACCCATGACCCTTAATAATCCTCACCACTTCGTTATTCGGCCTAACAGTCAGCCTATCCACAAAGAGCTCGCAAATAATATTTTTCTCCTAAATTATTTGATTGCGAGCATCATTTCTCGCTTTTATCCTCCTCTCCTCCCTATCTCCACTACTCAAGCCCTCCACATTCCTCTTGTGGGAACTAGTGCCTATGGGTTGTGGGGAATCCGCACTCGTACGTTTGGTGCAGGCCATGAAAACTAACAATGCCCCAACACCTAAAAATGATAAAAACACTAACCAAAGCTGCTCTATAGGCTCAAAAGAATCAAAAGAGTTCTTACCCATGCAAGCCATTGCAATGGATTTAGAGATTTTAGAGAAGCTTTAAGAGGACTTGAGATTTGGGGGGAAATGAGAAACCTAGTGTTTAGTGAGCAATCCGCAAATCATGGTGAAATCCAAGATAAAATCAACCCTAAGTGTAGTGTTTAGGAGTCTTGATGGGCGGGTAGGTGATCTTTGAGGATTGGAGAGGCTTTGAGAGAGAGCAGAGAGCAAGGGAGATTGAGAGATATAAATGAGATGAATAGTTATGCCAAAAAAAATGAACTTAAAACCTCATTTTTGGCTTTCTGTGCAAAACATTCTAGAAGGTTTCCGTACTAGAAAAAACCTTCCCGAGGGTTAATAACAAAACCTTCTGGAAGGTTTTGCCTTATTTCAAAACAATTCATGTGCTCCAATGATTAGCACAAAATGTTTCATATCCTATGTACATTTGCATCCCTTTTATACTTGCTTTTTGTGGTTAAAATGAGTGGAATTGCAATGTTCGAGCTATTTATGGAGTTTCGGTATGTTTATAGGAAAAAAGGCCTAAATGGTGCTTGTTAGGCCCTATTATGGTGCTTGAGGTGATTGTAGATGAGGTGGAGGCTTGGCGATAGCTTGAAAGGTGAAGAAACCAAGAATTTAGCAAAACAAGGGAAAACCTACCAGTAGGTTTTGGCTACTGGACTTGCACCTACCGCAAACCTACTAATAGTTTTTGCTCATTGGAGTAAAACCTACAGGTAAGTTTGACTGAAAATATGACAGACTCTATAAATCAAGCTCTACAACTTCGAGGGTCTCACCATTGGGTTTTCCACTTGTCCCTGTCACTCCTTACACACAAGACATCCCCTCCTCAACACTAGCTTTCACTTTGGAGGCTTCTGACTTGATCCAAAATGTGTACATTCAAGTGCAGGCGGTCAACTTGTAGCAACAATCTGGTTAAGTCTGGAGTCGAATCCACAGGGAACACTAATTGGTGTTTTGAAGTAAACAATAATAGAGACCAAGTAACTGTAAATTTTGAGAGCTTGGAGTGGTGGGGTTTTCTTGAATAGAATAAAAGATTCTTTTCAAGAGTTTTCTAGACAAAATAAAAGATTCTCAAAATGTAACAGCCACCATTTAGCTCGAGGATCAGGACATGTAATAGAGTATCCGTTTTATTATGTTTGTGCTTTATAACTCAATTAACTCCTATGTCAACAACAAGTTAATCGGAAGATAAAGATGGACTGTGGGAATTAAGCACATGATTTCGATGCCTTTCTAGAAGTTTACAAGAATTGTCTGTGCCGAGACTTAACGCTTCTACAAACAAGCAAGTATTTCTACAAGGCATCCAACCATGGCATTAATAATCCCTTCTTTGAATAAAGTGCAATAATGGGGGGAATGGAAAGGTTGTCATGAAGAGCTAGTTGGGGTACTTGTCTTAAACCAATGGGTCTTTCTATGCAGGAGTCATCCGTATCATAGATGGAGCCCTTGGTTATACAAAGTACCTCAACTTTGCTAGATACATTCAATCGTCCAATGAATAGGTGGAATATAAAGTATTAAAGCATGAAGAAGTTGCACAAACATAACTTTCGGATAATCTTTACATATTCATCACCTCTTACGAAAGAATGAATGAGGAACTACTCACTTTTCATGGCCTTGGCAAAGCTAGAAAAGTGAGTGTTACTCATCCCTCTAAGTAGAGGAGCTACTAAATGAAGAAAACTAAACAAGAGCTTATCTTCAATGAAGAATAAGTGAATCACTTTTCACCCTTCACGGCTTTGGTAAAACTCTAGAAAAGTGAAAGAGTTTCACTCTTCTAAGAAAGAAGGATGCTCAATCAATGGAAGTGAAATACATGAATAATAAAAGTGAAAGAAAGGTAGTTGTTTTTGGAGGGTTTCCGCCACAACCAAAAGATGAACTATCCCTCTCGATACTTTGTAAATAAAAACAAGTACAACTACAAGGGGAGTCTAAGCTTCCATCATAGTTGTCACAACATGAATGTAAAGACTTAGTATAAGTAAATAAAAGACTTCAACTACAAGGGAAGTCTAAGCCTCCATCATGATTGATATAAATGCAAAATGAAAACATAAACATGAAAGGTTCAAGAACTAGATTACTAAAACACTCTTACTTTACAAGAACAAGGATTGCTCTCCCTTTTCTCCACAAGAGGAAGAATTCCCTCTAAGTTCCCAACATGGGAGTATTTATAGGCAAGGAAGGGGAGGGAGAGAGTAGGAGATAAGAGAGGGTGAGTGAATAGTGTCTGCTGCCCATGGGAACCAACTACTCTATAGGCAATCTACAGAAGATGTTTGAACATGAGATGACATTCGAAATTTAAGTCTGCCTTTTCTTTCAGGACGTTCAAACATGAGATGTTATTCGAACGTTGTCTGTGTCTTTGCTTTAAGGGCGTTCGAACGCCAGATGGGATCTGATTCCTTCCACTCAAGTGGCCTGTGGTCACTGACTTGGTCACTTCCATACGTCTTGAACAACCTTGACTTTACACTCAGTACCTTGGTCCTCAGTCACTCAAGACAACGTTTGAACGTGGAGTGGCGTTCGAACGTTATACTCAAGTACTTCTAGTTCTTCTTTCTTTATTGCAACATGCCAGGTTCCAGTGGTGTAGTCCTCTTAGGATTCTAGAGGAGGTTTGAACTTGAGTTGTCTTTCGAACGTGGTACTCAAGTACCTCACCATTTTCCCTTTGTTGACTGTAACACGCCATGTCTCAGTAGCTAGTCTTGGAAGGATTTCAGAGGACGTTCGAATGTGGGTTGACGTTCGAACGTTCTTGCTTTGTTCCAACCTTCTGCAATTTTGTTCGCTAGTATGTTGGTGTTACATTCAAGTGTGATTTTTGTTGTTCTTGAACCTTTGTTCTCTTTAGGACCTGAAATGTCATTACTTAAACTCCATCAAAGTACAATTAATCCAAAAAGGCATAGTAAAAATTGTTAACTTTACGCAAGAATCACCCCCCAACCTAAATATTGCTAGTCTCTAGTAAGACAATAACAATGAAACGTAAATCTATTCCTAATGCCTTTTTCGTAGGTCATCCGGTTGCATTTACCTTATGCAACAAGCCGTTGAACCACTAGGTTTACTCTAGTGGACGAGTGTTGTCTCATGAGGGTTTTCAATTAAGCTACCCACAAACTTCAGTCGAACAAGTGTGTATGTGAGATTGCTGACTAAAAATGAATAAGCAATATGGTCGTTGAGACACTCGACTCTCAATCGTGATTTTTCCCAACATTTCTTTTCCATTGGTACTCATTCTATGCAAAAATTAGCACCTGTCGCATCAGCACTTGGAATTCCTTTAGTAGTAGGGTGGTCATACTGGAAACAAGAATTGGTATATAACAATCATTCCCTTTTTCCACCTTCCATGGATAGCTTTGATTACACAAACCTCTCTGGGAATGCTCTCAACAAAACAAATCGCTCTGATTATAGTGACATATCTCTCAAAGGTGGCATGTGATTAGAAGATGGCTAGTCGAAAAATCTCATGCATCATTAGTATAAGAGTGACATTTTTTAGGAAAACAGACTTAACCTTGGCATAATCTCATGGAAGAATATTGATGCAAATTGAGAAATTCTAGTTAACACACCCCACTTGTAGTAGATAATACACATATGTATCACACTTGAGATCACCTAGGGCTTGTTGTAGGTTGTAATGGGGCCAGAGGTTAGTGGCTAATGAAAGAACGTCAATGATGATCAAAGGCTATCTTTGCAGTGTTACACACCTCCTTCTAGTTTCTCAAAATTTTACCTGGGAATGGGATTTCTTTCTTTCATTTTTCCCATTTTTCATTTTCTTTGCAATTCCCTTTCTCATAGTATCTTTTTTTTTCTTTCGGCTGGCTCCACCGATTTTCCTTTTATTGAATAGTAGCCACCTTTTTCTTTTCTATTTTTCTTGCCTTTCTGTTATCATATTGATTTGCAAGAGGGTGCAAGAAATTAGATAGCTAGGTATGGTAAATATATGCTTTTGTGGCTTTGGTCATTACACGGGTGAAAAAGAATTCATTCATTTAAGGCTCAAGCATGGCTGACTAGGGATATACTTTTGTAAAAGAATTAGCTAAGGCTCAAAGTCGATCCAAAGATGGCCTAAGATCCTTTCTCAAGTATGTTCATATGTATATATGTATGCAAAAGTTCCCTGTGGGTTATGAAAATAGATCGCTTTAGTTGCATCAATCAAAGCAAGTTTAATGAGATTATTGAAAGAGATTAGAAGTGAAAGAGTTTACCTTGAGTAGTTGTTGATATCCTCTCAAAAAGCACTGTAAAGCTCAAGACTTACTGTGGTTTTCTTTGTGATCTCCACTGATTATGTCAAGTGTTTTGAGGAATGTTAGTTATATAGTGATTCCATTTTCGAGTCTGATCACCGTATACCTCAAGAATAGCTCATACTGATATACATTTGACAATTAAATCATAGAGATAGTATTGAGGTTCCAAAAAATGAGGTTTTACGTCTTGGTTGTTAAGTTGAGGTGTCAAACCGATCATGTGCTTAGTCATTTTTCATAAGCAATCTTAACATCCACATTTTTTTCGTCATTAAAAAGAATTACAGTGCTAATCCTATATGTGCATTTTAAACAAATAAAAATGATAAACTGAGTCATTCATTCCATAAAGGATAATGTGTTTACAATAATGTCAATGATGCAATTCATCCATTCAAAACATAACTTTAACTATCCACAATCAACTCTAAAAAGAAGTATACATCCCCCATAAGTACAAGTATCCACAATAATCACAAATGAGATAAACATCCACAAGAATTATCAAAAGACACTCCTCCACACTAGTACAAAAATTTCCCAGAAACTATTTAAAGAAGAAACAACAAACAACAATCAATCAAGAACAGAAATCAACTACTCCCCCTCAAGAACATAAATAAATATCTCAATCTCTCTCTCCATTAGCACCACTAGCTCCACTAGTACCACCAGCTCCACCCCTCAAAAGCCTCAGGATCTCATCCTGCTTAGCTTCAATGCTAAGCATGATGTCTCGTAGAGAACATCGGGTGGTAATGTTGGGGCTTGTTTGATCTGGCTTCTCTCTCTATCTCTGTGTCCATCTCTCTCTCTTCTTCGGCATCCAACTCCTCCTGCACCTCATCGATTCCTTGAGGAGGGGGTATCTCTTGCCTAGCCGCCAGGGTGCCACTATGCCCTAGGCTTATCTTGAACGACCCATTGTTTAGCGGCACCATTGGCTTTTGGATTTCCATTTCCGGCCTCACCCTCACTCCATTGTCGGTGCATATCTCAGTCACAAGTGTGCCAAATGGGAGTACACTCCTCTTTGCATCGCACCCCTTCTTCATCTCATTCAAAATCAACAAGAGGAGGTCGATGCTATGCCCTCGCCTTAGTGCATAGAGTAAGCGTGCCATCTCGAGCAAAATCTCATTTTTTCTTCCTATGGGTGCTAGGTTCGCCACCGCAATCAAATTAAGCATATTGTACTTGTTGGTGAGCTCTCCTTGTTTTTAAAATTTCCTCCCTCCCCATGAAAAATCAGTCAATCCAGTCAATTCTCTTCTAATCACATTCAACGCCACATTTTTCTTTGGCGGGTACGTTAGGTTTTGTACCCGAGGCATCTCTTTCCTTACCTCCAAAATACATGCCTCATCTACATCTATGTGGGTGCCTCGTACATATGTTTGGATTGTGCCGTTGATGATCTCGGTGTTGCAGTAGAACTCCCTCACCAGGTCAACAACGGCGTCTCCACCATTCCTCAAGTGCTACACCCACTCCTTCTTCTCCATTTCTTCCAACAAACCCAACTTAGCAAAATCAGTTATTACAACATCTCGTTCACAAACCACAGTGTGATTTTGAAAGAAATTTTCATAACTCTCAGCTTTAAGAGCACTGGGAAATCTGGTGCAATCGTACCTCTTCTTTCTTTGCTTCCCTTGTCTTTCTTCAATTACCTCTTCTACGAAGTTGGGTTCTTGGTTTACTGGTGGAGTGCGCCTGGCAGGAAGCTTTACCCTAGGCATTGTGTTGTTCTTGGTTTTGGGCTTGAGAGGGTGTTAGAAGTCTTGGTTATTTGGTGAAAATTAGGGATTTTTGATGTGGAAAAGCTCTTGGGTGGTTGATTTGTGGTGGAAATAAGGAATGACTAGAGTATTAAGGGCTGGGGAGTGAAAAGGGATCCTAGGGTTTAGAGGATTTTGGAGTTTTTTGGGAATTTTGAACTGAGGAAGACGATCCTGGTATTTATAGTCTGAGGAGGAACGTTCAAACGTGGTTGACGTTCGAATGTCGTATGAAGGATTTTAAAATATCGTTTGAACGTGGATGACGTTCGAACATGGTGAGCTCTCAGTACTTTTGAGTTATGTCAGAGACCAAAGTACTATAAGCTTCTGTCGTTCGAACGTGTTATTGGCATTCAAACTTGATGAGCTCCCAGTATTTTTTGTTTCCATCAGAGACTTCATCAGAGGCTGAGTACTGTAAGCAAGCGACGTTCAAACGTCAATTGGCGTTCGAACGTTGAATCAAAACTCAAAAAATTTCAAAATTTTTCTGCACTACTTTATGCAAAATAAAAGAGGGCAAAACATTCAAGTTTGAACCAAAAATTCATGGCGTTTTAGGAAAAATCCCTACCCATGCTCAAGGTTGGTATTTTGGGACATTCCTTACTTGGCCCATGTTTTCATTTTAGTCAAAAGAGTTTATACAAAACAAAAGGAATTTTTACACTTTTTTACAAAAATTCGGACCCTTGGCTTTTATCCAAACTATTCTAATCCGAGTCTTCATCTGTCTCAGTGCCATTTGAACAACCAGTAACTCTTCCAATTTCTTGTCTCACCAACCGGTTAAGCAATGTACCGGAATAGGATGGCGTGTCAGGATAATCCTTACTCTGCCCATTCACTATCCAATCTAATCGATTGAGTGCGCGACCGAAAATTGGTTCAGAACACTGATTATATCTCTTCTCGTGAAAGTATCTATCACACTGTTTACATGCACCAAGTCTTTTGGCACGACGGCATTTAGCATAGGTGCTTTGGCCGCACAGGGGTTTCGCTTGTTGTTCTCGGATCTCAATCTTTCTTACCAATCTTGCTTTTCTCATGATCATAGTGTGCACATTAGAAGAAAATGTGCGTAGAACTCCTAAACTAAACCAAAAAAGTTTAACATCCATGCTTTTTATACTATTAAGACTCACTATTTGGTTCTTTAATGTCTGCCAGTCACAAAGACGATCAGAGATGACCCACAAACATAACCATCAAAATGTAAAACATGGTAGTCAAAATACGGTACACACATTTGATCAAGATCAGTAACAACAACAACACAAAGTTAAAAATTTTCTACGGGCACATATGAACTGTAGTTCTCTCCCCCCAACCTAAACTGAACATTATCCCCAATATTTTGAATTTACCGATCTGGTGAGCTTTGGAGATGAGGTTAAACGGTAGAGATCTTGTTCATTAGCCGAAACCTACAAGCAAAAATACACAAATCAAACATCTCGTTGCAGATCTGGGTTAGGATGATAACCCTTGATTTTGAGTGTAGACAGAAGAAGCATAGCCATCTACAAATAGAGTAAATACACACAAATCATGAGACAAAGGATGGGGTCTTCAGGTAGTATGGTCATGGTGTTGTTGGGAGATGGGTTGTGATTCCAGAGTATCATAACAGTGGAGAAGAAGAAGAAAAATAGAAGAAGAAGAAGAAGAAGAAGAAGAAGAAGAAAGAAAAGAAAGGGGAAAGGGGCAAAAGTGCCTGGAAAGAGAGGAAAAAGGGGGTGGGGGCCTTATAAAGGTGGTGGTGTGGTTCGGGATGGACTGGGTTTTCCCTGACCCGGCCCCTTTTTGTGTCAATAGGCACTTTTCTCGAAGTACTGTTCTGGATCCATTAAAAGAATGGTCTCTACATTTTTGACAAAGTCCTCCACAAAGGCTTTTAATCGCTGACCATTGACGGTAAAGATATTACCATTCAATGGGTTCTCCACTTCCACTGCCCCATGTTCAAACACTTGTTTGACAATGTATGGTCCAGTTCATCTTGATTTTAACTTACCAGGAAAAAGGCGGAGTCTTGAATTGAAAAGCAGAACTTTTTGATTAGTTTCAAAAGACTTTCGCACTATGTTCTTGTCATGAAAAATTTTCATCCTGGATTTTGCAATCTTAGCATTTTCATATGCTTTATTTCCCAGTTCCTTCAATTCGTTAATCTGAAGTTTTCATGCTAGTCCAGCTTTGTCCATGTCAAAGTTAATTGTCTTAATAGCCCAGTATGCCCTATGTCCTATGTTCCAATTTCACACGTAGGTGACAAGGCTTCCCATAGACTAATCGATAAGGAGATATGCCCAAAATTATTTTAAAAGTAGTACGACACGCCCATAGTGCATCAGTTAGTCTTGACGACCAATCTTTGTGATCTGGATTTACTGTTTTTTCTAAAATTAATTTGATCT
Organism: Ilex paraguariensis; assembly: GCA_963454935.2. Classification (NCBI taxonomy): domain Eukaryota; kingdom Viridiplantae; phylum Streptophyta; class Magnoliopsida; order Aquifoliales; family Aquifoliaceae; genus Ilex; species Ilex paraguariensis. The sequence goes on from CAUOFW020001126.1 coordinate 82,926, forward strand.
CCCGATTAGCTAATTTCGACTATCCACTTTTTATGGATGGTATGAGGTTGCAATTTTGTGAAAAATCAAGTATTTTTTCTTCAGATTCCAAAAAGGTTGATTACAAAAATGAGCACCTCCATCACTTATGATGGATTTTGGGATTCCAAATCGGGATAAAATATTTTCTTTTAAAAACTTGATCACCGTTTGATGATCATTATTCCGACATGGAATTGCCTCAGCCCATTTGGATACATAGTCTACGGCTACAAAAATGTATAGATAGCCAAAAAAGGGGGGAAATGGTCCCATAAAATCGATGCCCTAACAGTAAAAAATTTCAATTATCAGAATGGGGTTTAGAGGCATCATGTTTCTTCTTGAAATATTTCCCAACCTTTGACATCTATCACAAGTTAAACAAAAAGCATGGACATCTTTGAAAAGTGTGGGCCAGTAAATTCCATATTACAAGATTTTTGCAGCAGTTTTTCTGGATGAAAAATGGCCATCACATGCTTCGGAATGACAAAATGCTATTACCTGTTTGCTTTCATGAGCGGGGATGCAACGACTTATGATTTGATCCTTACAGTACTTAAATACATAATCTTCCTAAAAGAAATTACGAACATCTCTCAGAAATTTCTTTTTGTCCGTGGGGGAAAAGGACGAATGGAGTGTTCCAGTAGCAAGAAAATTAGCAATATCAGCGTACCATGAGGTCTCATCAATTATGAACAGTTGTTCATCAGGGAATTTTTCATTGATTGACATTCCATCCTCATGAAATTCGTAAGTTAACCTGGACAGATGGTCTGCCACCATATTCTCAACACCCTTTTTGTCCTTAATGACCAAACTCTTGAAGTAAGAGTATCCATCGCAAGAGTCTTGGTTTAACATCTTTTTTTATGAGCAAAAATTTCAGTGCTGCATGGTCAGTGAATACAGTAATAGAAGAACCAACAAGATAAAAATGAAAATTTTCCAAAGCAAAGACTACGACAAGTAATTCTTTTTCAGTTGTCGAATAGTTCATTTGAACATCATTCAAAGTTTTACTTGCATAGTAAATCACATGTGGTTTCTTATCTTTTCGTTGACCCAACACAGCACGTACAACATAGTCACTTGCATCACACATTAGCTCAAAGGGTAAAGTCCAGTCAGGGGGTTACATTATTGGGGCAGAAATTAACATGCCTTTAAGCTGATCAAAAGTTTTTTGGCATGTTTCATTCCAGTCAAAGATTACATCCTAACTTAGGAGATGACACATGGGTTTAGCTATGGTACTGAAATCTTTTATGAATCTTCTGTAAAACCCTGCATGTCCCAGAAATGATCGGACATCTTTCACAGTCTTGGGAGCAGGCAAATTCTCAATCAGATCTATTTTGGCCTTGTCAACTTTCATGTCCTTAGACGACACAATGTGACCTAAGGTAATGCCTTGTGTTACCATAAAATGGCATTTTTCCTAATTAAGCACCAGATTGGCTTCTTGACATCTTATCAACACTTTTTCTAGGTTGGCCAGACACAAATTAAATGAGTCACCATGCACAGAGAAGTCATCTATGAACACTTCCAAAAATTTCTCGACCATGTCACTGAATAGACTCAACATGCATCTTTGAAATGTTGCAGGAGCGTTACAAAGCCTGAAAGACATCCTTTTGAATGCAAAGGTGCCAAAGGGGCATGTGAATGTGATTTTCTCCTGATCATTGAGTGCTATCTCAATTTGATTGTACTCGGAATAGCCATCTAGGAAATAGTAAAATTCATGGCCTGTAATTCTCTCTAGAACCTGATCAAGAAAGGGAAGAGGGAAGTGGTCTTTTCTAGTCACCAAATTGAGTTTTTGGTAGTCAATAAACATCCGCCATCTTGTGATGACTCTAGTTAGTACCAGTTCATTTGCATCATTTTTGACCACTGTGACTCCAAAATTTTTTGACACAACTTGGGTTGGATTAACCCATTTGCTATCGAAAATGGGGAAGATTATCCCGGCATCTAAAAGCTTTAACACATCTGCCTTGACGACTTCCTTCATGTGAGGGTTCAGTCGTCGCTGTATTTGACGATAGGGTTTTGAGTCCTCTTCAAGGTATATGACATGATTGCAGATTAACAGGCTTATACCTTTCAAGTCCGCGATCGTCCACCCAATGGTGCTTTTGTGGCTTTTAATAACTTCAATCAGTTTAGACTCTTGCAAGTCTATGAGCTTAGATGAAATTACCAGTGGGAATGACTCGTCCTCTCCTAGGAATGCATATTTGAGGTCAGATGGGAGAGGTTTCAATTCAGGCTTTGGTGGCTTTTCACTTGATGAGAGTGGCTTTGTGCCACTTGGTGAAAGTTCCTCGAATTTGGGGGCCCATGTATTAACAGCATGAGTTGGGCAATTCTTTAGATCATCATCTATTGTTTTAGATGTGATGGACTCTGACAAAGAAAGTTCAGTGGAATTTTCACAGAATGTTTTATTCAGATGGTCCTGGACCAAAGACTCAATGGAATTTATTTCTCTTTCTTCTTTGTCCTCTCCTGGGTGTTTGGCAACATTGAAAATATTCAGCTCAAGTGTCATATTTCCAAAGGTTAATTTCATGACCCCATTCCTGTAATTGATTAGTGCATTTGAAGTTGCTAGGAAGGGTCGACCAAGAATAACAGGAATTGGATTCTCTCAATGTTTTGCTGGTGAGTATCTAAGACGATGAAGTCAACAGGGAATACAAAGTTTTCCACTTGGACAAGTACATCTTCAACAATACCCCTAGGAATTTTGACAGATCTGTCTGCCAACTGAAGTGTGACACTTGTGGGTTTGAGTTCTCCCAGACCCAATTGCTGGTAAACAGAGAATGGGAGCAAATTGACACTTGCTCCAAGGTCTAGTAGTGCTTGTTTGATTTTGAAATTTTCAATGACACACGACACAGTCGGACACCCTGGATCTTTGTATTTTGGAGGGGTTTTATGTTGAAGCAAAGCACTGGCATGTTCTATCAGGAAGGCTCTTTTTTAAACATTCTGGCTTCTCTTGACCGTGCACAAGTCTTTTCAGAACTTGGCATAAGATGGAACCTGTTTGATTGCATCCAGAAGTGGGATGTTGATTTTTACTTGCTTGAAGAGCTCGTAAATTTTAGGCTGATTATTCAACTTCTATGCAGTTTTGAGTCTATGAGGAAAAGGAGCAGGAATAGAACATGAAGGTTCTTCTTCCCTTGATGGCTCTGGTTCTTGTTCAATCATGGGCTCGGGTTCCTCTTCTCTCACAAGTTCAGGCTCAATCAGTGAGTTGACTGGGATGGGTTTTGGCTTTGGAATTAGCATGTCTTTGATGGTCTTGTCAATTACCTTACCACTTCTTAGTAAAGTGATAACTTGGGCTTGAACTTGTGGGTTTTCCATGGTTGAAGGATTTCCCACTTGAAATTGACTTTGTGGTGGTTTTGGTTGAGCAGGAAACTTGCCCTTCTCATGTGTGGTCATGGACTAGGTGAGCTTTTGGATGTGGCTTTTAAGATCCTCGAAAGATTGAGTGGTCTAGGTTTTGAAATCAGTGAAAGTCGTTGTAGTTCATTTGGCTTTGCATGAACTGATTCAGTGTGTCCTCTAAGGTCCTTTTTTGTGGTGGTTGGTATAGTTGGTATGTGGGATGTCCTTGAGGTGGTGGGTGTGAATCTTGTTGTTGGTTCATGGGAGTTGGTTGTGTGTTTCTCCAACTGAAGTTTGGGTGGTTCCGCCACCCTGGATTATATGTTTTAGAATATGGGTTGGAGTAAGGCTTGTTGAAATTAGAGACAACATTTGTTTGCTCCAACAAAACCTCTTTGAATGCTGGAATTGTAGGACACTCCCTAGTAGGGTGTCCTGTCAGTGCACAAATCCCACATACTTGTTCTGTGGAAGGGCTGACATCAATCTTGATGAACCTTTTTCATCTCTAAAGCTTCTAGCTTTCGAGACAGGGTGGACATTTTTGCTCTTAGGTCATCATCTTCTTTCAAGACATACTTTCCCCCTTGGGAAGTAGATGGTTTGGTTTCAACAATGGTAGGGGAGGCTGAGTCCCACATCTGAGAACTGTCAGATAAGGTATCGAAAAAATTGAATGCCTCATTCGGACTCTTGTTCATAAACTCTCCTTGAGCCATCATTTCAACAAACTGACGTAGTCTAGTGGGCAAGGAGTCATAGAAAAATCCTACCAAGGTCCAATTCTCAAAAGGATGGTGTGGGCAAGACTGGAGTAGATCCTTGAATCTCTCCCAACTTTGGTAAAAGGTTTCTCCTTCTTTAACCAAAAAATTCATTATTTGTCTTTTCAATGCATTAGTGCGGTGTAAAGGAAAAAACTTTCTGAAAAATTAATTTTGTAATGCTTGCCAGTCAGGTATTGAAAGAGCTTTTAAGGAATTTAGCTATTGTTTAGCTTTGTCCCTTAAGGAAAAAGGAAAAATTTTCATCTTGGCCAGTTCAGAATTGTCTTGAAAAGTTCCACAAACTTCCTCAAAATTTTTTATATGCATATATGAGTTTTCCGTTTCGATTCTATGAAATTGAGGGAGTAGTTGAACTGTCCCCGTCTTTACAGTAAAGAGAGGTGCACCTTCAGGAAAGATAAAACAAGAGGGGACATTATTCCTTGTGGGATTTAAATAATCCCTCAGAGTCCAAATGTTAGGTACTTCCCTCTCTCTTTCAGGAATTTCCTCTTGTCTCTCACCATTTGCCATTTTACTTTCACAAGAGTCTGCTACTGATCTAGGTGAAAGTGGTTCAGATTGATTTACAAATCCAGAAGATTCAACTGGTAAATTTTGATAGTGAGGAGCATTTTCAGACATAAAAGTAATTAAAACAACTTTATACACAGTAAAACAATTTCATACAAAAAAGTGAGGTCTTTTTACCTTTTACCGTAAAACACTTTTTATGGTTCCACGGCAACGGCGCCAAAAATTTGACTTGATCCAAAATGTGTACACCCAAGTGCAGACGGTCAAGTTGTAGTAATAATCCGGTTAAGTTCAGAGTCGAATCCACAGGGAACTCTGATTGGTGTTTTGAAGTAAGCAATAATAGAGACCAAGCAACTAGAAATTTCGAGAGTTTGGAGTGGTGGGGTTTTCTTGAATAGAATAGAAGATTCTTTTCAAGAGTTTTCTAGACAAAATATAAGATTCTCAAAATGTAACAGCCACCGTTTAGCTCGAGGATCAGGACATGTAATAGAGTAGCTGTTTATTATGTTTTTGCTTTATAACTCAATTAACTCTCATGTCAACAGCAAGTTAGTCGAAAGATAAAGATGGACTGTGGGAATTAAGCACATGATTTTGATGCCTTTCTAGAAGTTTACAAGAATTGTCTGTACCGAGACTTAACCTGTCTACAAGCAAGCAAGTGTTTCTACAAGGCATCCAACCATGGCATTAATGATCCATTCTTTGAATAAAGCACAATAATGGTGGGGATTGAAAGGTTGTCATGAAGAGCTAGCTGGGGTACTTGCCTTGAACCAATGGGTCTTTCTATGCAGGAGTCATCCATATCATAGATGGAGCCATTGGTTATACAAAGTACCTCAACTTTGCTAGATACATTCAATCATCCAATGAAGAGGTGGAGTATAAAGCATTAAAGCATGAAGAAGTTGCACAAACATAACTTTCGGATAATCTTTACATATTCATCACCCCTTACTAAAGAGTGAATGAGGAACTACTCACTTTTCATGGCCTTGGTAAAGCTAGAAAAGTGAGTGCTACTCATCTCTCTAAGTAGAGGAGCTACTAAATGAAGCAAACTAAACAAGAGCTTATCTTCAATGAAGAATAAGTGAATCATTTTCCACCCTTCACGACTTTGGTAAAGCTCTAGAGAAGTGGAAGAGTTTCACTCTTCTAAGAAAGAAGGATGCTCAAGCAATGGAAGTGAAATACATGAAGAATAAAAGTGAAAGAAAGGTAGTTACTTTTGGAGGGTTTCCTCCACAACCAAAAGATGAACTATCCCTCTGGATACTTTGTAAATAAAAATAAGTACAACTACAAGGGGAGTCTAAGCCTCCACCATGGTTGTCACAACATGAATGTAAACACTTAGCATAAGTAAATAAAAACTTCAACTACAAGGGAAGTCTAAGCCTCCATAATGGTTGATATAAATGCAAAATAAAAACATAAACATGCAATGTTCAAGAACTAGATTACTAAAACACTCTTACTTACAAGAACAAGGATTGCTCCGCCTTTTCTCTACAAGAGGAAGAATGTCCTCTAAGCTCCCAACATGGGAGTATTTATAGGCAAGGAAGTGGAAGGGGAGAGTAGGAGATAGAGAGCATGAGTGAATAGTATTTGCCGCCCATGGGAACCAACTACTCTGCAGGCAGTCTGCAGAGGACGTTCAAACGTGAGTTGGCGCTCGAACGTTAAGTCTGTCTTTTTTTTAAGGACGTTCAAATGTGAGATGTTGTTCGAACGTTGTGTGTGTCTTTGCTTTGAGGGCGTTCAAATGCTAGATGAGATCTGATTCCTTCCACTCAAGTGGTCTATGGTCACTGACTTGGTCACTTCCATATGTCTTGAACAACCTTGACTTTACACTCAACAACTTGGTCCTCAGTCACTCAAGACAACGTTCGATCGTGGAGTGGCGTTCGAATGTTTTACTCAAGTACTTCTGGTTCTTAGTGGTGTAGTCTTCTCAAGTACCTCACCATTTTTCCTTTATTGACTGCAACACGCCATGTCTTAGCATCTGGTCTTGGCAGGATTTTAGAGGATGTTCGAATGTGGGTTGACGTTTTAACGTTCTTGCTTTGTTCCAACCTTCTACAATATTGTTCCCTAGTGTACTGGTGTTACATTCAAGTGTGATTTTTGTTGTTCTTGAGCCTTTGTTCTCTTTAGGACCTGAAATGTCATTACTTAAACTCCATCAAAGTACAATTAGTCCAAAAAGACATAGTAAAAATTGTTAACTTTATGCAAGAATCAGCGTCGACATTAATGAGGAGAGAAAGAAGAGAGGGAGCCTAGGAGTGTAGGCTAGGCCTGTGCTAGCTTGCCAAATCCATCCATTCAGCCCCCTATTGATGGGAGGCCCATCACACCAACCCAAGGACCTCCATAGACATTTTTGGCAAGCTTGGAGACCATTATTCCGATATATATTGCAAAATAGAGAGAGAAGCTCCAAGGAAGAAGATGAAGTTCTAGAGAGAGAAGTTGATATTTTTGTATTTTCTTACATCCTTTCACTTGTAATTTTTTTTAAGACTTTTTTAAGCTTCATTTAATGTATTTAATGCCATTTATTACAAGCACATTTCAAGTTTACTCTTACATTTTGGATTTCACCATTAATGCATTTAAGTTCTTCATTGCCAAGCTTTAAAAGGGTATTGCATATTTTTGCTCATAGTTTATGTTTTCTTGCATTAAGTTAAGTTTCAATCTTCATTCTTCATTATGTCTCTTTACATTATGTATGTCTTTCCCTTTAGTATGAGAAGCTAATTTTATGTTGGCTAATCCAAGGAAGAACTCCTTTTTGGGTATGCCATTTCAACTCATTTTCCTTCCTCCTCGTAGTGTATGTTGATTCGGTTTGACTAGGTTGAGTGTGGACATGGTTGTGAGTTCTTGATACACCGTAGACTTGTTACGAGGTATGCTTGAATCCTTACCTCCATTTTGGTCCTGTACTTCCTACGAATCAATCGAATATCTAGGCACCATTAGAGGAAGGTCTTGAGTTGATTTGACATTCCCATTGGAATGACCCCTTCGGGTTAGCCAACACTTGTTTCATTTCATTTTAAGCAAACACACAATCACCAAAAATCAAACTCAAAGATTTTTACACTTTACCCTTTTTTTCACCAAAATCACCTTCAACACTATTCACCTCCTTCCCCAAGGAGATGACCTTGGAATACAATTTTCAAGTAAAACACGACACTCGAAAGTATCTATGCGCTTGGGGATCACTTTTGTTCACACACACATACACATTTCATTCCACACACCCGTTTTCCCATTTCTAGCATTGAACCCGAGGGAGAGTGACATTCCCCTACACACAAAAGTCATATACACATTTGAGGGTGATGTTCGGAGATTAGGGCATACGACCGAAAACAATCAATCTTCCGGAAGGTTTTGCATTTTTGAAAAACAATTCCTGTGCTCCAACTCTCACTTCCATTCCAACTTATTTAAACTTCTAAACATCCTGGACTCGACACAATTTATTTAATTCACTTCATCTTCTTCTCTAGGTTGTTTTGAATTGTTAAAAACATTTAATTCCAAGGTCATGTTTCCAAATGAAAGTTTCATAATTCTATTTCTATAATTAATCAACGCATTTGAGGTAGCTAGGAATGGTCAACATAAAATAATAGGTATGTATGTAGATGCATAAAAAATTGGTTGCGTATCTATAATAATAAAATTTGCTGGAAAATAAAATTGATCAACTTGGATGATAACATCTTCCATAATTCCTTGTGGAGTTTTTATTGATTGGATTGCTAATTGTAGTGTCACACTGGTAGGTTTTAGTTCACTTAATCCCAATTGTGTATATACCGAATATGAAATTAAATTACAACTGGCTCTAAGATCTAGTAGGGCTTGTTCAATTCAAAAATTTCCAATGATACATGAGACTGTAGGACTACCAGGATCTTTTTACTTAAGAAGAGTATTATGTTGTATTACAGTACTGACATGTTCAGTTAGAAATGCTTTTGGAACTTGTTTAATGGCATCCAATAACGAATGTTAATCTTAACTTGTTTAAATAGTTCAAAGATTTCAGCTTGATCTTTTTCAGATATAGGTTTCTTGATCCTTTGAGAAAGAGGTAAAGGAATAGGACACGGATGTTCTTCTTTATTTTGTATTTCTGACTGCTTTTTGCCTGAAGGTTCAGGTTTAGTTGGTTCATTAACAGGAATTGACTTACGCATTTTCTTGGAAATTTTAGGTTTAATAGTTTTATCAATTACCGTACCACTTCTTAATGTTGTGGTTGCTTGTATTTGACCTGGATAAGATTCAATGGACACGAAATTAGCTCGACTCTGACTTTGTGGAAGTTTAGGCAGAGATGATAATTTTCCCTATTCTAGCATACTGAGGGACCGAGTCAACTTAGCTAGATGACTTTTGATATCTTCAATACTCTGAGAAGTTTAGGCTTTGAAATCATTAAAAGCTTGAGTTTTTTGAGTATTAAAACTCATTTGACTTTGAATAAATTGATTTATAGTATCTTCTAGAGTTCTTTTATGTGGGGGTTGATATGGTTGATATTTTTGTTGATTTTGTGGCTGTGGTGGACCTTGTGCTTGATTTGTAGGTTATGTATTTCTCTAATTAAAATTTGGATGATTTCTCCATCCCAGGTTGTAAGTTTCAGAATATGGTTTTAAATAAGGCTTATTATAAATTGGAATAACATTAGATTGTTCAATTAACACTTCTTTGAATGTTGGTATCGTTGGACATTCTATTGTAGGATGTCCTGACAACGCACAAATTTCACATATTTGATTAGTAGTAGATACCACATACACTTGCTTAATTTTTTTCATTTCTAAGGCTTCTAGTTTTCAAGACAAATAAGTCATTTTAGCTCTTAAGTCATCATCTTCTTTCAATACATATTTTCCTCTTTTAGATGTAGATGGCTTAGTTTCCACTACATTTGAAGAAGTCGAGTCCCACATTTGAAAACTCTCAAAAATAGTATCAAAAAATTGAAATGCTTCTTCTGAATTTTTACTCATAAATTCCCCCTATGCCATCATTTCAACAAATTGTCGCATTGCAGGTGGAAGAGCATCATAAAAAAAACCAACTAAAGTCTAGTTTTTCAAATGCATTATGTGGACAAGCTTGGAGAAGAACTTTAAATCTTTCCCAACATTGATAAAAAGTTTCACCTTCCTTTACATAAAAATTTATTATTTGACGTCTTAATGTATTAGTACGATGCACAGGAAAGAACTTTTTTAAAAACTCAGTTTGTTAAACTTACCAATTTGTTATAGAATTAGCTCTTAAAGAGTTAAGCCACTGTTTCACTTTACTTTTCAAATAAAAAGGAAAAAGTTTTAATCTATCCATTTCAGAATTATCTTGCAAAGTTTCACAAACTTCTTCAAATTATTTCATTTGCACATAAGGAATTTTAGTTTCTAAACCATGAAACTGTGGTAATAACTGTATTGTTCATGGCTTAATCTAACGCCCCTAAACACACCCTGGACGACATTACATTCTAAAACCATTCATATCATGAGAGCACTAATATAATCTCTTAAGAAATAAGACTTCATTTGTCATCCACGAATATTTACCACATTATCCAAAAGAATAAGCCCAAGTCATGGCTATTACATCTCAAAAATTAATTAAAGAAGCGCAGCGGAATAAACAAAATAAGCTAGACTACACAATATTCCAAAAGAATGTCCTAGTCTAGTATAAAAGGAAAGGAGGTCGTTTTATGCGTCCACCTCGGGATCCATACTCCCGTCCAGTGGAGTCTCCCAAGTAGCGGGCTCCTCGACCCTTACGTCCTCCTCCTCAAGCGGGTAATCTGAAAAATGTTAACGATAGGGGGTGAGCACGAAGCTCTGTAGAAAAATTCTCCCAAACCCATATAAGGTTTAGAATAACATTTAAAATAGTGGGTCTCAATTTTAACATAACATAGATACTTAATTTGAAATAAAACAGTGACATTTAAAAAGGATCTCAAGTTTATTTAAAAACATTACTTCAATGAATAAACGAGCACCACATACAAATAATAACCATTAATTGTCATAACCAATTCCCAACAATTCTTTCGGTAGATGGCATACTTTGTGGTAACCTCCACCCCCTTTAGGTCGCCTTTGATTCTCAAGCATCCTTACCGGGAACCTCTTGAAAATGGATAAGCATCCTTACATGGAACCTCTCACTAGTCACTGCATTATTTCCCAAGCATCCTTACCGGGAACCTCTTGGGAAGGGGTGAGCATCCTTAGAAGGAACCTCTCACTCATGTGCATCACAAACAACCCAACCAAGCATACAATTCCAACATTTATCTCAATTTATAAGCATCTATCCAAAATTTTCAAAATATATCATATAACAATTCCATAACCAACTAAAAAAATATATGAGATCACAATAACATCATTTTTCTACCCAAAAAAAAGTACTAAGGTTTTAAATCCATAATAAAGAAAGCATTTAGGAAGGAAATACATCACTCTCCAAAAATTAGGATTTTAAAACTAGAAAGAAGATTTCATGGGTATTAAACCCTACTTTGTTCAAAACATGTAATCCTTGCAAAAAGCCTAAGAGTGGATGATTCCATAGCATATATATACCATTGATAGCCAAAACATATATATATATAAATACCTTAGCCTCAACGTAAGTGAATGGGAGAAAACCCCTACCTTGAATCCTTAGCTTTTGTGTGAAGACCAAGAATATTTGATCTTGAATCACCATTGAATCTCTTATTTTTTCCTTCCTTTCTTTTTCTCTAATGCTCTCTAAGGTTTCAAGAGGTGTGGGGGTGCGAGGGGAGTGAAGGAAATGAGAGCAAATGAGATGAAAATGAGTTTAAAACATAGCAGCCCTGGAAAATACTATTCACAGGTTGTTTTGGGTTTCTCCAAATTTATGGTTTTGCCACTTAGAATGTCTAATTTGATCTATATGACTACCCTAAAGTTTGTCGACGTTATGGATTCATTTTTAATGTTATTTTAACCTAAAAACATTTATTTTTATGATTTATCTCAAAACCCAAGTCAACGTACACCCGAAACACTAAAATTTATATTTTACCCATCCGAATCGGCTATTGATGAAATTTTACGATGTTTGCAAATAAAAGGTGATAAAGGGTGTTTCTTAAAGCCTTTTATACTTATTTGAAGTCTAAAAGTACTCATTATTATGCAAATGGAGACATTAAATGCAAAATGAAGCTAATTGGACTATTTCGACATCGTTTCATTATCTGAGCATAACTCTCTAATCCAAGATCCAATTGCGATGATTCAAGATGATATGAAATGATAAGAAAGAGCTCTAAAACTTTGATGTTTTGAGTTTTGAAAGATATTGACTGCATCAATGTCTAAATCGGGCTTGAAGTTGCAGTAGTGCATTGTTCACTACCTGTCTTCGTCCCTTTTTCATTTCCAATCCATTCCTAAGCCAAAAAAATCCATCCTAAACCTCTCCAACACATATTTCTACACCAAACCTATTTAATACAAGTTATAGGACCTAAAATTTCATATTTTCACTTATTAAAATCAAATTTCAACTATTATTTTCACCAACAATTTAAATCTTTACTTTTCCAAACTATCAAATTCAAACACACATCACTACATATATCCACATTTTTTTTACCACAATTATTTACTATATATCTATATAAATATATAAAAGAAAATGCGGGGTGTTACAATTCACCCCCCTTAAAGAAAGTTTCGTCCTCGAAACTTACCTAAAGTAGCGAACAAATATGGATACTTCTCCTGCATTTCTTGTTCCGGTTCCCATGTAGCTTCCTCCACTCCATGTGTTGCCACAAAACCTTTACCAATCTGATAACTTTGTTGTGAAGCACTTTTTCCTGGGTGTTGAGAATTTCTACCGGTTGTTCTTCGTATGTTGCTCCGTCTTGAATTTGAATCTCCTCCAAGTTCATCACTGGAGTTGCATCCAAGTGACACCTTCTCAACATGGATACGTGGAACACATCATGTACTCCGGATAGCTGGGCTGGTAGTCGAAGTTGATATGCCGCCTTGCCTACCACTTTGATTACCTCAAACGGTCCGGTATATCTTGGCGCTAACTGCCCCTTCTTGCCGAATCAAAACACGCCTTTCTTGGGTGACACCTTGAGAAATACGTAGTCTCCCACCTTGAATTGTAAGGGTCTTCGTCTGTGGTCTGCATAGCTCTTCTATCTACTTTGCGTCGTCCGTAGCCTCTCTTGAATGAGTTGAATCTTCTCCGTAGTTTCTCGAACAATGTCCGGTCCAAACAAACTACTCTCGCCGGCTTCTAACCAACACGTCGGTGATCGGCATGGTCTTCCATACAATGCTTCATATGGTGCCATCCCAATACTTTCTTGATAGCTGTTGTTGTAAGCAAACTCCACCAGCAATAAGTGGTCGCTCTAACTCCCCTTGAAGTCCAAGGCGCAAGCGCATAACATATCCTCCACAATCTGTATCACCCTCTCGGATTGGCCATCCATTTGGGGATGAAAAGCCATACCGAAGTGTAACTCCATCCCCATCGTTTGTTGTAGACTCTGCCAGAATCTCGCCACAAACCTAGAGTCACGATCCGACACAATCAAGAGCTAAATGCCGTGTAACCTCACTATCTCACAGATATACAACTGGCTCAAAGTCTCGAATGTATCCGTGGTCTTCATACCCAAAAAGTGAGCGGACTTGGTGAGTCTATCCACAATGACCCACACTGCATTATACCCGCACGACGTCCGTGGTAAACCCGACACAAAGTCCATGGTGATGTGATCCCACTTCCACTCTGGAATAGGCAAAGACTGTAGGACTCCTCCTGGCCTTTGATGCTCAATCTTCACCTCCTGGCACATTGCACATTTTGCCACATTCTTGGCCACATCTCGCTTCATTCCCCTCCACCAGTATTGACGCTTCATGTCCCTATACATCATTGTGCTACCGGGGTGGATAGCAAACTTTGAGCAATGACACTCTTCCAGTATCTCATCCTTTAGGGACGAATCATCGGGAACACATAACTTCTCCCCATATCTCAACTCTCCATTCTTCCAAGACCATCCTTCAATTGTTTCTCCATTCTCCAATCGGGCTCTAATCCAATCGAGTTCTGAATTCAGGCATTGCAACTCCACTACCAGTCGTCGAAGCGTCGGTTGAGCTACAAGGTTGAACAGATATGGTTGATACTCCGGTCCATCGTACTCCTCCAATGCATTAATCATTTTCCACCTATTTATCGCAAGAAAATTGATTTCACCCTGAGACTTCCTACTAAGAGCGTCGGCAACTACATTGGCCTTCCCCGGATGGTAGTTGAGCGTGAACTTATAATCTTCCAAAGTACTCAATCCACCTTCTCTGTCGGAGATTGAAGTCTTTCTGTGTGAAGATATACTTGAGGCTTTTATGGTCCAAGAACACTTGAAATTTCTCCCCGTATAAATAACATCTCCACAACTTAAGAGCAAACACCACCGTAGCCAGCTCCAAGTCGTGTGTGGGATAATTCTGCTCATGCACCTTGAGTTTCCTCGGGCCATACGCCACTGCCTTCCCTCCTTGCATTAGAATGCATCCCAAGCCTCGTAGTGAAGCATTGGTGTAGACATCGTAGCCTTCCCCACTGCTCGGAATAATGAGGATAGGTGCCGTTGTCAACTTCTCCTTCAAGGTGCGAAAAACTAGTTCACACGCTTGAGTCCACAAAAATTTCTCCCCCTTCTTTGTAAGGTGAGTCATCGGCATCGTAAGCTTGGAGAACCCTTCCACAAACCTACGATAATAGCTGGCTAACCCCAAGAAACTTCGTACTTCTGTTACGTTCTTCGGTGGTTCCCATTTCATCACAACCTCAATCTTACGGGATCAACAACTACTCTTTACTCGGACACAACATGGCCATGGAACTTCACTTCCTTCATCCAAAACTCACACTTGCTTATCTTTGCATATAACTTATGTTCTCTCAATGTTTGTAGCATAATAAAGAGATGGTGAGCATGTTCCTCCTGAGTCTGTGAGTAAATCAATATGTCATCAATAAACACAATGACAAATTGATCGAGGTAAGACTGGAAGACTCTGTGCATCAAATCCATGAAGGCTGTGGGGGCATTAGTCAATCCGAACGGCATCATCGTATACTTAAAATGACCATACTAGGTACGAAAAACAGTCTTAGAAATATCCTCCACCTTAATTCGTAGTTGATGATACCCCGTGCGAAGATTAATCTTGGAGTAATACTTCGAACCCTTAAACTGGTCAAATAAGTCATCAATTCTCGGCAACGGATACTTATTCTTCACGGTAACCCGATTCAACCTCCGGTATTCCATGTACAAGCGTAGAGTCTCATCCGTTTTCTTCACAAAGAGGACCAGGGCTCCCCAAGGTGAAGTGCTTAGATGGATAAACCCAATCGCCAACAAGTGATCCAACTGCTTCCTTAGCTCCTTCAACTTCAAAGGTGTAAGGCCAGTCAGCTCCTCCGGCCATGAACTTCACATTGCTTCAGGTCAGCCTCTACTGGATATGGGTTTGGTTCCCGGATAGAGATCGATCTTGAACTCAATTTCTCTATGTGGCGGTAATCCGAGTAATTCCTCGGGAAAAGCATTCAGAAACTCCGATACAATTAACACTACATTCATATGGATTTTATCCCTGTCATTTCCCATCAAGCTAGCTAAGAAACTCAAATGACTTCCCGATTTCACTTCTAAGAATCTACTACCCATAGTAGGAAATGGATGGGAAGAATCTCGATTATTCACAAAACTAAAAACGACTCCTCCCGGTAACTGAAATATAATCTGCTTACGGAAACAATCCATTACCGCCCGAAAAGTGGACAACAAGTTCATCCCAAAAGTCATATCATACCCCTTTATCCCTAAAGCAATCAAATCCACAATCAATTTGTGCTCCCCAATGCGAAGCACGCAACCTTTGCAAACTCGGCTAGTATCTAACCGTTCTCCCGTGGGCAAGCTAATGTTCATACCATGCTTTAGCTTCGCGAAACCCAATCCCAAATCAAGCACATATGTCGTGCGTACAAATGAGTGTGTTGCACCGGGGTCAAATAATATTTGGGCCCAAGAATTATAAATAAGGATGATACCTTCCACAAAGGCATTGGCAATGTCCTCCTCCGGCTGAGTTAAAGCAAATACTCACCCTTGGTTGGCGCCGTCGGGGGCTTGAACTTGTATCGGTTGCTGTGGTGTAGGCCTCGGTGGCGCTGGTTGGGCTGCTGGTACCTATCTGGCAGTCTAGATAGGCCCCTGAGGTGGAAAAACTGGGCAATGCATCCGAATATATCCCACACCTTTGCATGCAAAGCAGGATCGTGGGGTAATACCGGCTCTAGTCTGAGTGTCTCCCTCTCCTCGGGCTGTCAAAAGTTGTTGTCCACCTGTCTGGTTTGGGCGACGGTATGGTGTCGGTCTCTATGCCCCACTAGTGCTAGCACCCGTCCGGATCGGACCTCCTCTCGAGAAGCCCTGTCATTGCTGGCTATCCTCTATGTCTCTCTCTACCAGTGCAGCTCTGTCCACCAAGTCCCCAAAATCGTGGATTCTGAGAGCCACCAACTTTTCCCTGATGATCGGCCTCAGACCCTGCTCAAAGTGCTTGGCCCTGTCGGCCTCATTAGATATAAATCTCGTAGCATAACGGGAGAGCTCGTCGAACCGCCTCTCATACTTAGCCACGGTCAAACTACCCTGTCGTAGTGCAAGAAAATCTGCCTTCATTCAGTCTCTGACCAATTTAGGAAAGTACTTATCTTGGAAATGTTGATCAAACTCTTCCTAAATGAGTGTGTCGGTGTCCCTTCTCCTCTTTATGGCATCCCACAAATAGTCGGCCTCCCCCTCAAACAGGTAGGTCGCCAAACCAACTCTCAACTCCTCGGCAACGTCCATGCCATCACAGATCTTCTTCACTCGGGGGATCCATCTATCTGCCTCCAAAGGATTGGAGCTCCCTTAGAAATTGGGTGGTCGTTGTCATAAGAATTCCTGAAGAGCTATCATCCTTCGGTCTCCGTTCCCATTGCCCGGTTCTTGAGCGAGAGGATGAGCTCCACCATTGTGGTTGTTGTTACCATTTTCGTTTTGAACCAAAGTGGTGAGCTCCCTCAAGCATTGGTAAATGCCTTGCATGGCATCCAGAGGTGGTCGATTCGCTTGACCTCCACGGCCATGCCCACTTCTGCGTCCCCCGTCGTTGTTCGCCGTTCATCCTACACATCAATTCACAACTTAGTTCATAGATGTACAGGACATCCTAAATATTAGATTAAGCTAAGGCATAAAACGTGAAAAAAATTTTACTCAAGGATTTGATTCACCCTAATCCTAAAGCTCTAGAGGTGATTCCAAAACCTTCAGCTCCCATGTAAAACCTAAAGCCTAAGCTCTGATACCAACATTGTAACGCCCCAAAACACACCCTGGACGGCATTACATTCTAAAATCATTCATATCATGAGAGCACTAATATAATCCCTTAAGAAACAAGACTTCATTTGTCATCCACGAATATTTACAACATTATCCAAAAGAATAAGCCGAAGTCATGGCTATTACATCTCAAAAATTAATTAAAGAAGCGCAGCGGAATAAACAAAAAAGCTAGACTACACAATGTTCCAAAAGAATGTCCTAGTCTAGTACAAAAGCAAAGGAGATCGCTTTATACGTCCACCTCGGGATGCACACTCCCGTCCAGTGGAGTCTCCCAAGTAGCGGGCTCCTCGACCCTTACGTCCTCCTCCTCAAGCGGGTAATCTGAAAAATGTTAGTGATAGGGGGTCAGCACGAAGCTGTGTAGAAAAATTCTCCCAAACCCATACAAGGTTTTGAAAAGCATTTAAAACAATCAATCTCAATTTTAACATAACATAGATACTTAATTTGAAATAAAGCAGTGACATTTAAAAAGGATCTTAAGTTTATTTAAAAATATTACTTAAATGAATAAACGAGGACCACATACAAATAATAATCATTAATTGCCATAACCAATTTCCAATAATTTTTTCGGTAGGTGGCATACTTTGTCGTAACCTCCACCCCCTTTTAGGTTGTTTTTGATTCTCAAGCATGCTTACCGGGAACCTCTTGAAAATGGATGAGCATCCTTACCGAGAATCTCTTGGGAAGGGACGAGCATCCTTACAAGGAACCTCTCACTCATGTGCATCACAAACAACCCAACTAAGCATACAATTCCAACATTTATCTCAATTTACAAGCATCTATCTAAAATCCCCAAAATATATCTTATAACAATTCCACAACCAACTAAGAAAATACATGAGATCACAATGATATCATTTTTCTACCCAACACAAAGCACTAAGGTTTCAAAATCCATAATAAAGAAAGCATTTAGGAAGGAAATACATCACTCTCCAAAAATTAAGGTTTTAAAACTAGAAAGGAGATTTCATGGGTATTAAACCCTACTTTGTTTAAAACATGTAATCCTTGCAAAAAGCCTAAGAGAGGATGATTCCATAGCATATATATACCATTGATAGCCAAAACACATATATATAAATACCATAGCCTCAACGTAAGTGAATGAGAGAAAACCCCTATCTTGAATCCTTAGCTTTGGTGTGAAGAACAAGAATATTTGATCTTGAATCACCCTTGAATCTCTTATTTTTCCCTTCCTTTCTTCTTCTCTAATGCTCTCTAGGGTTTCAAGAGGTGTGGGGGTGTGAGGGGAGTGAAGGAAATGAGAGCAAATGAGATGAAAATGAGTTTAAAACATAGCAGCCCCAAAAAATACTATTCACAGGCTGTTTTGAGTTTCTCCAAATTTATGATTTTGCCACTAAGAATCTCCAATTTGATCTATATGACTACCCTAAGGTTTGTCCATGTTCCAGATTCATTTTTAATGTTATTTTAACCTAAAAACATTTATTTTTATGATTTATCCCAAAACCAAGTCAACGTACACCCGAAACACTAAAGTTTATATTTACCTATCTGAATCGGCTATTAATGAAGTTTTGCGATGTTTGCAAATAAAAGGTGATAAAGGGTGTTTCTTAAAGCCTTTTTTACTTATTTGAAGCCTAAAAGTACTCATTATTCTTATATTTTGATTTAGGATGCAAATGGAGACATTAAATGCAAAACAAAGCTAATTGGACTATTTCGACATCATTTCGTTATCTGAGCCTAAATCTCTCATCCAAGCTCCGATTGAAATGATTCAAGATGCTATAGAATGATATGAAAGAGCTCTAAAATTTTCATGTTTTGAGTTTTGAGAGATATTGACTGCATCACGGTCTAAATCGAGCTCGAAGTTGCAGCAGTGCACTGTTCACAGCTGTCTTCGTCCCTTTTCCATTTCCAATCCATTCCTAGGCCAACCAAATCCATCTCAAACCTCTCCAACACATATTTCTACACCAAACCTATTTAATACAAGTTCTAGGACCTAAAATTTCATATTTTCACTTATTAAAACCAAATTTCAACTATTATTTTCACTAACATTTTAAATCTCAACTTTTTCAATCTACCAAATTCAAACACACATTACTACATATATCCACATTTGTTTTTATCACAATTATTTACTATATATCTATATACATGTATAAAAGAAAATGCGGGGTGTTACACTTAATATTAAGATTTGGAGCATCTATTGGAAAAACAAAACATGACGGGACATTAGTTCGTGTAAGATGTAAATATTCTCTTAATTGTTGAATATTTTGAATTATTTCTTGTTCTCTATTCAAATGATTCTTGTGTAAATGAAGATGACGAAGACGAAGGAGATGATTGATTTATAGAACCTACTGATGAATGAACAAACATAAACTATTAAAAAAAACACATAATTTATATATATATATATATATATATACTACAAATTAAAAACCTTTCATATTTTATTTGATTTCAAATTACCGTAACCCCCAGCAACGACACCAAAAACTTGATTTGAACTATTCTGTGATTGAATTTATATTGTACACCCAAGTATAAGTGATCGAATTGTAGTTTTCTCGGTTTAAGTTCAAGATCGATGCTACAAAGAGTTTTAATAATTAGGAAATAAAATAAAACTAGTGCAGTTGTTGTTCAAAATGGGACAACATAAGATAGCTTGTGAGGTGAGCTTAGATTGATAACTAGTCTAATTAATCGATTGTTTGCAGATAAATTGTTAAAAGACAATAATATAAAAAGTACCCTTCAGTTTAAAGATCTCATATGCTTTATATTGGTTAAATACTGGAAATACTACCTTATAGCAATTAACTTTCATGTCACTGGAAAGTCAATTGGTAGGTCTGATGTATATAAACCATCACATAACAACTTCTTAGGTTAGCTGGTGGTATACATGACAATGACTAGTCCTAATAACCCAGAAGGATGAGCCATTCATGAGGGATATTTGAGTTACCCAGTTGACCATATGGTAGTAAATATGTGCAAAATAAACCATAACACAATAATTTCTTAGGTTAGCTGGTGGTATTAATAAATCATAATACAACAACTTCTTAGGTTAGCTGATTATATATATGTGTCAATTGAATAACCCTAATAATCCAGAAGGACAAGTCATTCACGAGGGATCATTTGAATTACACAATTGACAATATTATAATATGTATTAGTTAAACAACCGTAATAACTCAGAAGGTTGAGTCATTCATGAGGATCATTTAGGTTATTCATTTGACAATGGTAACATGCTATAGTAGAACATGCTTAATGCTCCTAGAGTTCAAGCCATGCTATTGGAACATTGTAGATATTTAACTGGTAGGTTGATGATTCATTGATGACATAATTCTAGGTGCAATACCCAATTACGTACATCAGTGTATCATGCATGAAGTTTATAATACATATATATGAGCTTAATAAAACATCAGCATTTCCACATTTTTAGAAGTTAACCAATATTATACATGTGTTTACCCTTCACTGAAGGATATAAGTAACTATTCACACCCCATTACTACAAACAAACATGGAGTGTGGATAGTTTTCATTTTAACAGTAAATACAAGACACTTCTTTCACAAGGAACAACTAAAATACAACCACCTTTATTATCAGTTAAGACAAAAAAGTGGCGGTAGTTCAACTATCCGAATAGAAAGATAAAACAGAAATGTAGAAATACAGAGTTTTAGCTGGAGAGTAAGTCGTATCGGATCTGGAATATTTCTATGAATTTCTTTCTTTTTTTCTCTTTTTCTTTTCTTTTTCTCTTTCCTCTCATGGAGCTCCACTCTCTAACCTTGCCCCCGCTATTGAAGAAGACCATGCAGGGGGTATTTATAAGCAAAGTAAGAAGCATGAGGTGGAGGATAAAGGTGAGCCGCCAAGGGCCACCGTCTGGACGCAAAGAGCCATCGTTCAGACGGTGGTGCCTTGCTGGAATTTTGATCCTGATCATCCTGTTGTGCTGACTTTTCTTGGTAGATTCTGAAAACTCGGGTAAATTTAAACTTTTTTCAAATGGGGCAAAACAATAATTTGTCACTATAATGCGGAATTAAAATGTGTATTTCTATAGAACTCGGATGATGCAATGGACTTCACTGTTGGATTCGTCTCGTGAAATTGAGTTATCCAGATAATTTTCGTCAAATTTCAAGATAGTCAAATTTTTTACGTTTTACAATACAATTGGGTGTCGGGTGACCTCACAAACGTCTCCAAAAATAAAATTTATAAAATTTTCTTCTATTTGAAGAAAAGTTTAAATAAAAATAATTTGAACTGAAACTAGGACGAAATTAAGTCGTTTCAGGACAAAAATGGACCCAAAAATGGGGAACATGCGGTGCGACGTGGACCACGCAATTAAAGAGTATAAATAGGGGACAAATATCTTATTTCTCCCCATTTCTATTGGTTGGCACACATTAGAGGAGAAAGAGAGAGAAAAGAGAAAATAAAAATAAAAATTTCTACCTTCTCCCTATGATCTATGGAACTCCATTGGTTGAATCGACTCGGACTAAGAGTTAAAGTTGATTACCTCGATGAGGGCTAGGTAACCATACTAAGAACAAAAGATTTCACCGAAGATCGAAAGAGAAGATTTTGTGAAAATCAAGGGTTTTGAGATTGACAGGTATTCTTGAAGGTTCTACCCTTCATTTTACACTTCAAGAGGTAGGGTTCCCCTCCTACTTTGGTTTATTTCTAACCAATGTTTTCCATAGGAAATGGTTAGGTGTATAGAAATTGCCTATTGTTATGGAAATGAGGAATGGGTGTAGAAATGGCTTAGACCGATTTCTAGTTGAATTTGGTATAGGGAAATTATTTGTATAATTTCTTGTAACTTGTTATTATGTGGGCAATTTTGTGTGATAACATGATTGGTGCCTTGAAAGGTGTTTGTTAAATGTCTATGTGAGAATTAAGTTTGTTATAGCATGAATGATGTACAACATGCTTGTGATATTATTGTTGATATATGCTTATTGATATATTGACGGTGTGATACATTTTGGTGATTACAGGCATATGATGTAAGTTGCCATGAAATATGATGATATAAGGTTTAAATTGCTCCTTGGCATTCATTGCATTTTGGGCATAAAAGTTGGCATCTCATTCATGGGCTTTAGGCATGAGTGTGGGTGTGTGTACATGGTTTAATCAAACACTACTCTTGGTGCTTGATTAACCTTAATTAATATATAAATTAGAATAGTTAATTAAGTCAAATTAGTGTGAAAAAATAACTAAAAACAAGAACTTATGATCAATTAGGGTTTTGTGCAGGAATTAGAGTTTTTAATATTTTATGTCCAAGTTTCAGGGTTTAATGCAAAATTATCGAAGAATACGAGCAAAGTATGGAAGCTTGAAAATACAAAGGCTAAAGTTTAATTAAACCAAATGAAGAGTCAGCATAATGAAAGTTGCAAATCCAGCAAAGCTCCATCGTCCGGACGATGGTGGTGGCGTCCGGACAGTCCCCTTTGGCGGCTCACAGCTCCTACTTCCTCTTCCTCTATAAATAGCCATGGCATCCTTCATTTTCCATAGGCCGGAACCAAGAGAGAACCAAGAGAGCTAAAGAGAGAAAAGAGAAAAGAGAAAGAGAAAAAGAGAAGTTGCAAAAATGATCCGGTCCGTGATGCACTTCAATCCAAAATTTGTACTTTTACATTTCTGTTGTATCATTCTATTTGGATAGTTGAACTGTCGTCACCTTTTTGTCATAATTGATAATAAAGGTGATTGTGTTTTTGTTATTCCTTGTGAAAGACATTTTAAATTTTGTATTTTAAATTCTAGTTATAATGAAAACTGTCAGCACTCCTTAGTTGTCTGTAGCAATGGGGCGTGAGTTATTCCGTATATCCTCCAATGAGAGGTAAACATATGTATAATACTGGTTAAATTCTCGGAATGTTGATGTTTTTTATATTTATAAATCTATGTATTATATGCTTCATGCATGATATAGTGATGTACGTACTTTCGGTGATGTGCTTTGAAGTATGTCATCAGTGCATCATCAACCTGCCAGTAAAACAACCACAACATTCCTATCGGTATGGCTTGTCCTCCACCAGAACGCTGAGGATGTTAATTGATGCAGGGTACAAAACCTAAATAATCCTTCTAGGTTATTAGGATTTAACTTATATATATATATATATACTATCAGATGAATGACCTAATTGATCCTCATGATTGGCTTGTCCTTCTGGATTACTCAAACCATTTAACTGGTATAAAGGATAATATTGTCAGTCTAACAGCCATGGCATTCCTATCGGTATGGTTTATCCTCCACCGAAATGCTAAGGATGTTTAACTGGTATATATATCACAGATAGAGTCAAATGAATAATTCAAGTTTTCAACATGAATGACTTTTCCTTCTGGTTTGCTTGGAATAGTCAATTGACACATCTATAACCAGCAAACCTAAGAAGTTGTTGTGTTATGACTACTACCACTAGTTGACCTAAGAAGTGGCTGTGTTATGGTTTATTATGTATGAACCTACTATTATGAAGACAAATGAATAATTCAATTATTTCTCATGAATGGCGTGTCCTTCTGGTTTGCTCGGATTAATTAGTTGTCATGGATACCACCAGCTAACCTAAGAAGTTGTTGTGTGATGGTTTATATACATCAAACCTACCAATTGACTTGCCAGAAACATGGAAGTTGATTGCTGCAAGGTGGCATTTCTAGTATTTAATCAATATAATGCATATAGGATCCTTGAACTAAAGAATACTTTTTATTATTGTCTTACTTTATCTACACATAACTGTTTACTTAGACTAGTTATCAATCTAAGCTCACATCACAAGCTATCACATGCTATCCTATTAGAATTAGCAACTTAACTATTTTATTTCATTTCCAAACTATTAAAATTGTAAAAACCCGGGTAAATTTAAACTTTTTATGAGAAATGACAAAATGATAATTTTGCTACTACAAGTATGGGTTGTAAACCTGAATTTTTCTAGAACTCGGATGACAAAACGGACCTCACCGTTGGATTCGTCTTGCGAAATCTAGTAACCCGTCAAATTTTATCGAATTTCGAGATAGTCGGATTTTTCAAGTTTTACGAGGCGGTCGAGTCTCGGGTCACCCAAAAACGAAATTTGTAATAAAATTTTGAAATTTGGAAAATTAATTAAGATAATTTCAAATAAAAATATTTTGAACTTAAATCGGGACAAAATTTAATCGATTCCGGACAGAAACATTCTCGTGAAAAAGAGGACTGGGTGGCGGATTGTGGGCCAAGTATTAAGAAGTATAAATAGGGAGAAAAATCAGATTTTCCCCCCATTCTCTTGTCTAGCCATTAGCCAATAGAAGAAGAGAGGGAAAGAGCTTGGATCTTCCACCTTCTCTGTACGATCTACGACATTCCATCGCTCAAATCCACTTTGGCCAAGAGTTAAAGTCGGTCTCCTCGCCGAGGGCTATGTCTACGTACCAAAAATGAGGGTTTTCACCAAAGTTTTGAAAGATAAGATTTTGGAGGAGCTTGGTTTAGAGTTCGGGCTAAATTCTTGGAGTTTCTTGAAATTGATTTCACGCTTCAAGAGGTAGGATTCCTTTCTACTTGGGTTTGTTTTACAACCTAGGCCATTGTATGTAATGGGTAGGTTGATAGAGATATATATCACTTGCCTATAGATGTGAAAATGATGGAGTTAATTGATTTGGTGAATTGGGTATGGGAAATTGACCTAATTTCAATTAGATTCCTAGGTTGGAATTGGTATGTGGTAATTACTTGTGTAATTCCATGGAACTTGATATAGTGTGGGCATGCTGTGTGCTTTAATTATACCTTCGTGAATTAAGTGTGTTATTGGCATATATGAAATAACATGCTTATGGATTATGGTTGGATATGAACAAGTTGATATATGCTCTTTGATATATTAACACTGAGATAAAATTTGGCTATTATATGCATATGATATTAGTGGCCATGAAATATGAAAATATATATTAAAGTTGTTCATGTGGCATTCATTACATGTGGGCATGACATTCAAATAGCAGTGGTGCATTACATTGCATATGCACAGAGACATCAAAAAATTTTGGGTGTGGGTGCATGGTTTTCATCAAACACCATCCTCGGTGGATGACAAGTGGGCTCGGTACCGTTGGACCAAGGTTTAACAGAGTTTCACGGTTGCATAGAAAAGAAAACTTGTGTCGGGTATAGCAAGAAGGACTAGACACGTCCTCGGGTGCAAGGCCCGACTACTGGTTCATACACTCCGTCGGTGCAAGTCCAAAAAGTGTAGAAAGGCTTACGGAGCTGGCGGTGTGATTCCAAAATCCGTTGCCCAACAAATACACATGATTTTGTTTGTAAAATTGTCATTCGATGTGTAATATCAATGACGGGTTTTTCATACATTGGCATTACATTGTGTGGTGGGAGCCAGTGCGGGCTCGTGGTAAAGCGCATGAGTGAGTCTCTTCTCATTTCATGGAATGGCATGATAGAATTTTAACATTGAATTGCAAATTCTTGATTGGAGTGGCTATTTTCGTTAAATGTTGCATGTGAGCATTGCATATGCACTTAGGTTGGGGAGTAGCCTCTGTAGAAAATACTCTACTGGGCGTGGCTCACCCATATACGGGAAAATATTTCAGGTGCGGGTAGTACATTGGGGGAAGGCTCTCACTCGGGGCCTCAAGGATGAAGAAAGCCAGAATGTGGCTTTATTTTGGATTTTTGTAAAACAATTGTGGAAAACTATATTTTACAGGTTTCGGATGTGTGTGAGAAGGTTTGGAATGAATTGGAAATGAAAAATAGGTGAAACAGACAATTCTGAGCAAAACCTTCTGGACGGTCGCAACAAACCTTTCGGAAGGTTTGGATAAAGACATGGAAAAATTGTTGAACAGTGGGTGAAACTTTTCGGAAGGTCGATTCTAACCTTTCGGAAGTTCGATTCTAACCTTCCGGAAGGTCTTCACATTTTTATAAAATAAGGGAATCTAGTGTGTAATTTCTTCCGAAAGGTTTAGCACATCTTCTGGAAGGTCGACACATCTTTCTTAAAGGTAGGATTCCAGTATAATCGATCTTCCAGAAGGTTGGGGGAATCTTCTGGAAGGTTTATGAAAACCTACTGGAAGGTTTTCCAAAAATCTAAAATTTTAAGAATACTTTGCCAAGTTTTTGGGCTTTGGTTTCTTTGGTTCCAATAAGACAAATGGACCTTAAATGAGATATATTGGGGTATATTGAACCTCGATTGAATTAAATGATTAAAGGAACACGGGTTACACGTATGAGTTATAATCCCAGACAAAGGGATATTATTGATGTGATGCCGGAGTGGGCAACAATCATAGGTTGACGGGTAGTCAACGGGACCCCCAATTTTAGGGGCATCACAGCTTGGTGTTAGAGCTTAGGTCATAGATTTTATATTGGCCTGGTGAGAAATGAGTCTATCATCTTCCATTGCAAGGGTAAAAGAGGTTGAGAGCCAATGTTGTAGATTAGACTCTAATACCAGTCACAACTTGGTATTAGAGCATAGGTATATGAATTACCTAGGGCTTGATGGGCATTGGGTCTAAACCATTGCATTCATTGTGCATTTCATGTTTTGTTCTTTAATTGTTACATAATTATGTAATATGTGTTATGTGACTTATATACATAGTAAAATGTATATGAAAAAAGGACACTAGGGTTAGAAAACATAACCTTGGGGGTCGAAAAATAAAGGAACAGGATAGTTCAAGGTGTAAATGTCTCCTAGTGGTGGCATACACCCTACTAGGGAGATAAGGAGAGAGATCTCAAAGTTTATACTTGATCCGTATCTTGGAAAACTATGTGAGGCTCTATTGCTATCTTACATGTGTGTAGATGGGAAATCGAGGAAGGGGACGGCGAGGCGGTGGGCAGAGCAATAACCAACCACCACCACCAACCTTTGACCAACATGCTATTATAGAGGCTATGAGTACGATGGCTGCTAACTTAGCATAGGCAAGTGCCAATATAAGCCAAGGGGCTCAAGCCATCCAAAGGAGTTTAAGTTCCATGAGCGACAAATGCTCATGGAAAAAGCGGAAGTCAACTTACCAGGCACGTCAGAGGACTTGCTATTATTGCCACCAAATGGGCCATGAGAGGAAGAATTGTCCCCTGAGGCAAAGCTCACAGAGTTTCGAGATGTCTCAATCCCAATCGTCAATGTGACTCACACAAGCACACATTGTTCCTCCCCGTCCCATTTTGGACCAAGGAGATCTGTTCCAACTATAAGGTGTTGTCCAAGTCCCTAGTACCTGACGTGCAGAGACTCCGCAAGCAGGCTGGATGAGCCAGGATGTGGGCCAAGGCCAATGTCAATCCTCCCAAGGTGGGAGACACTTCAGGGCCTCCAGCCAGGCAAGTCAAAGAGCTTGTTATAATTGCCACCAGTTAGGTCATAAGAGGCAGGATTGCCCTCAGAGGCATGGATCCTAGAGTTCTAGGACATCTCAGTCTCAATCGTTAGTGGGGCAGCCACAGACACACTACATTCCTCCCTACCCCACTATGGGCCATGACATGGGTCAAGGCCGAGGGCAAGACTTATAAGCTGGGACTTCAGGGACCCAAGAGAGTATTTATGCCATCAGGCCTCAGAATGAACTGATGGATCAGTCGATAGTAAATGGCACATTTCGTACTCCTCGGATTATAAGCACATGTGTCATTTGATTCTGGCACGCCATATACCGTTATTGTCACGTTTGGTTGATAAAATAGATTTAGAAATCACAACCCTATAGGAGTCTTTAGGGGAAAAGTCAACCTTAGGAGCTAAGGTTAGAGTTGCATTGATCAGATATGTCAAGGATGTGAGTTAGAAATCTCGGGGATTCTACTCGCCGTAGACCTTAGGGTTATGGGCATGTCGGAGTTCAATGTTATCCTCGAAATGGATTTGGTTGACAGCACATCGAGTCGTCATTGATTGTGATCAGAAGAGGGTCACTGTTTATACGCTTGATGGTGTTTGTTTCAAGTTGTAGGGAGAAAAACATGATGCTTTACCCCAAGTCATGTATAATTCTCGATGACACATGCAATTGATGGGTTGGCTTGCGAACCTTACCCTGGAGGATGAGGCGAGACAAGAGTTGAGTCTACCTTGGGTTGTATGTGAGTATGAGGATATTTTTTTTGGACAAACTACCGGGATTACTTCCACATAGGGATGTGGACTTCTCTATTGAGTTGTATCCCAGTACATCTCCTATTTCTATGACCCCGCATAGAATGGCACTGACAAAGTTACAAGAACTCAAGGTCTAATTGCAAGAATTGCTGGACAAGGGCTTTAGTAGACTGAGCACTTCACCTTGGGGCGCTCCAGTGTTGTTTGCCAAGAAGAAAGATAAGACTTTTTGGCTATGTACAGATTATCAGCAATTGAATCGGGTCACCATCAAGAATAGGTACCATTTACCGAGAATTGGTGATCTTTTTGATCAGCAGAGGGGAGCGCAAGTCTACTCCAAGATAGATCATCGCACCGGTTACCATCAGTTGAGAATTAGGGAGGCAAATATCCCTAAGACAGCGTTCAAAATGCGGTACGGGCATTTCAAGTTCACAGTGATGTCATTCGGGTTGACAAATGCCCCAACGGCATTCATGGATATCATGCATAGGGTGTTTAAACCCTATCTTGATCAGTTCGTTGTGGTCTTTGTTAACGACATTTTCATCTACTACAAGTCTAAAGAGGAGCATGAGGGTCACTTGAGAATTGTTCTCTAGACCTTGAGAGATCATCAGTTGTATGCCAAGTTCAGCAAATGTGAATTTTGGCTTATTGAGGTAAAATTTTTGGGACACGTGGTGTCGGCTTTGGGTGTGTCGTTTGACCCAGAGAAGGTTGAGGCAGTCATAAATTGGGAGAGGCTGAAGTTAGTCTTCAAGATACGCAATTTCTTGGGGCTGGTGGGGTAGTACAGGAGATTCATCAAGGACTTCTCCCGACTCGTCGCACCTATGACTAGGTTGACTCGGAAAGAGGTCAAGTTTCAGTGGGATGATTCATACAAGTATTTAGGAGTTAAAAAGAAGGATTACTTCAGCTCCTATTTTGATTATTTCGGAGATGGGGCAAAGGTACATGGTGTAATGTGATGCCTCTAAGGACGAACTTGGTTGTGTTTTGATGTAGTCCAGGAGGGTGGTGGCTTATGGTTCCTGACAGTTAAAGAACCATAAGCGAAATTACCCCACATATGACATAGAGTTGGCGGCCATAGTCTTTGCCTTGAAGGCTTGGCATCACTGTCTATTCGGTGAGTAGTTCGAGGTATTTTCGGATCACAAAAGTCTAAGGTACATCTTTACATAGTGGGACCTCAACATGAGGCAACACAGGTGGATGGAGTATCTAAATGACTATGACTTTACTTTGTATTACCATCCAGGTAAGGCAAATGTAGTGGCTGATGCACTCAGTCAGAAGTCACGGGGAGTCTTGGCTAGTGTGGCTTCCCGAGAGTGGCGAATGCTTGAGACTATGGGACAGTTGGGGCTACAATACATGGGACAGGCTCATGGCATTTGGGGAGTTTGATGGCTACGCTTTCCCTACTGAGTAGGGTGATTAAGTCCTAGAGGCAGGACCACGAGTTATTATACATCAGGGATCGAGTGCAGGCAGGTACTAGTGATGAGGGTTAGGTCATTCACTCAGATGATAACCTTCGGTATAGGGGAAGGGTTGTAGTTTCCTAGTTAGCGGATCTGAGAGAGGAGATCCTTAGGGAGTTCCACTGCTCCCGATTTGTAGTGCATCCAGGTGGCACGAAGATGTACCATGATCTTCGTCGCCAATTTTATTGGAGTGGAATGAAGAGGCAGGTTGGTGACTTTGTCAGTAGATGCCTCACGTGTCAGAAGGTTAAGGCTGAGCACTAGAGGCCAGTAGTGTTGCTCTAGCCCTTGGAGGTAGTTGAGTGGAACTGGGAGCATATAAACATGGATTTTGTGACCCTCTTGCCATGGACATCATGGGGACATGATGCGGTGTGGGTGATAGTGGATCGGCTTACGAAGTCAACGCACTTTTTGGTGATGTGGATGACCTTACGACTGGAGGAATTCTATAGATTTTACATACAGGAGATTGTCAAGTTGCATGGGGTGCCCGTATCTTTAGTATCAGATTGAGATCCCAGGTTCACCACCCACTTTTGGGAGAGCTTCCAATAGGCTATGGGGACTCAATTGACGATGAGTACAATATTTTATCCCTAGACAGACGGTCAGTCAGAGAGGACCATCCAGATATTAGAGGACATGCTGCGGGCATGCGTCCTAGACCTCAAGGGTAGCTGGGAAGATCACTTACCCTTAATGGAATTAGCCTACAATAACAATTATCATGCAAGCATATAGATGACACCCTATGAGGCACTTAATAGGAGGTCTTGCCGTTCTTCGGTTTGTTGGATGGAGGTGGGAGAGATCCTCTACGGGTTGAATTTGATTAGAGACACCTCGGGGAAGGTGGACTTGATTCGAAAGCGTCTTCTTATGGCTCAGAGCCGACAGAGAGCTTTGCCGACAAACATCGGCGATCTCTGGAGTTTGAGGTAGGAGATCACGTCTTCTTGAAGGTGATGCCTAAGAGAGGAGAGGTTAGGTTCAAAAAATGAGGGAAGTTGTTGTTGAGGTTTATCGGGCCCTTCGAGGTACTCGAGAGGGTGGGTACAGAGGCTTATCGGTTGGTGTTACCACCAAATCTATTGGGTGTTCATGCGGTGTTCTATGTCTCTATGCTCCAAAAGTATACTCCAGATCCAACACATGTGGTGGATTGGGGTGAGATGATTGTTGATGTGGATGGGACCTTCGAGGAGGGACTAGTGCATATCATGGATAGCCAGGAGCAGGTTTTGCAAGGCAAGACCGTGAGGTTAGTGAAGGTGCTGTGGCAGCACCGAGGCGTGTAGGAGGTGATGTGGAAGCGTGAGGACACTATACGTGCCAACTATCTATTCTTGTTCGAGGATGGAGGTACAAGTTTTATAAATTTTAAGTGTGAAATGATCGTTGCATATGCAAGTGGTTAAGTGTGTATGTGTGTGTGATTGTAAATTTTGGGGATGAAATTCTTTTAAAGGGGGAAGAATGTAAAAACCTGGGTAAATGGTAATTTTGCCACTACAAGTATAGGTTGTAAACCTAAAATTTTCTAGAACTCGGATGACGAAATAGACTTCATCGTTGAATATGTCTCACAAAATCTAGTTATCCCGTCAAATTTCATCGAAGAGAGGGAAAGAGCTTGGATCCTCCACCTTCCCTCTATGATCTACGACATTTCATTGCTTAAATCCACTTGGGCCAAGAGTTCAAGTCAGTCTCCTCGTCGAGGGCTACGCCTACGTACCAAAAATGAGGGTTTTCACCGAAGTTTTGAAAGACGAGATTTTGGAGGAGCTTGGTTTAGAGCTCGGGCTAAATTCTTGGAGCTTCTTGAAATTGATTTAACGCTTCAAGAGGTAGGGCTCCTTCCTTCTTGGGTTTATTTTACAACCTAGGGTGTTGTATGTAATGTGTAGGTTGATAGAGATATATATCACTTGTCTATGGATGTGAAAATTGATTTGGTGAATTGGGTATGGGAAATTAACCTAATTTCAATTAGATTCCTAGGTTAGAATTGGTATGTGGTCATTACTTGTCTAATTCGATGGAACTTGATATTGTGTGGGCATGCTATGTGCTTTAATTATGACTTCATGAATTAAGTATATTATTGGCATAAATGAAATAACATGCTTATGGATTATGGTTGGACATGAACATGTTGATATATGCTCTTTGATATATTAACACTGAGATGAAATTCAGCTATTATATGCATATGAAATGAGTGGCCATGAAATATGAAAATATATGTTAAAGTTGCTCATGTGGCATTTATTACATGTGGGCATGACATTAAAATAGCAATGGTGCATTACATTGCATATGCATGGAGACATCGAAAATTTTTTGGGTGTGGGTGCATGGCTTGGGTCAAACACCATCCTCGGTGGATGACAAGTGGGCTCGGTACCGTTGGACCAAGTTTCAACAGAGTTCCATGGTTGCATAGAAAAGAAAACTTGTGTCGGGTATAGCAAGAAGGGCTAGACACGTCCTTGGGTGCAAGGCCCGGCTACTGGTTCATACACTCCGTCGGTGCAAGTCCAAAAAGTGTAGAAAGGCTTACGGAGCCAGCGGTGTGATTCCAAAATCCGTTGCCCAACAAATACACATGATTTTGTTTTGTAAAATTGTCATTCGATGTGTAACATCAATGACGGATTTTTCATACATTGACATTACATTGTGTGGTGGGAACCGGTGAGGGCGCATGAGTGAGTCTCATCTCATTTCATGGCATGGCATGATAGAATTTTAACATTGAATTGTAAATTCTTGATTAGAATGGTTGTTGTTGTTAAATGTTGCATGTGAGCATTGCACGTGTACTTAGGTTGGGCAGTAGCCTTTGTAGAAATACTCTACTGGGTGTGGCTCACCCTATATGGGAAAATATTTCAGGTGCGAGTAGTACATTGGCGGAAGGCTCTCACTCGGGGCCTCAAGGATGAAGAAAGCCAGAATGTGGCTTTATTTTTGGGTTTTTGTAAAACAATTGTGGAAAACTACATTTTACATGTTTGGGATGTGTGTGAGAAGGTTTGGAATGAATTGAAAATGAAAAATAGGTGAAACAGACAATTCTGGGCAAAATCTTTCGGAAGGTCGCAACAAACCTTCTGGAAGGTTTGGACAAAGACAAGGAAAAACTGTTGAACAGTGGGTCAAACCTTCCAGAAGGTCGATTCTGACCTTCCGGAAGGTCTTCACATTTTTCTTAAATAAGGGAATCTAGTGTGCAATTTCTTCCGGAAGGTCGATGTATCTTTCTTAAAGGTTGGATTCCAATATGCTCGATCTTCCGGAAGGCTGAGAGAATCTTCTGAAAGGTTTTCTAAAAATCTGAAATTTTAAGAATACTTTGGCAAGTTTTTGGGCTTTGGTTTCTTTAGTTTGAATGATACAAATGGACCTTAAATGAGATATATAGGGGTATATTGAACCTTGATTGAATTAAATGAATAAAGGAACACTAGTTACACCTGTTTGTTATAATCCCGGACAAAGGGATATTATTGACGTGATGCCGGAGTGGGCAACAATCACGAGTATCTCCGCGGGTTGACGGGTGGTCAACGGGACCCCCGGTTTTAGGGGCGTCACAAAAACTCTTCATGGGGTCGATACTTGGACTTAAAATTGAGAAAACTATAATTTGACCACTTATACTTGGGTGTATAATATTAATCCGATCACTAAAAAGTGCGAATCAATTTTTTTGCGCTGTTACCAGGGAGTTACAATAATTTGAAATTGAACAAAATACAAAAGTTCTTTAGTTGTATTATATGTATATAAAGTGTGTTTTTTTTTAAATAGTTTATGTCTGTTCATTCATCCGTAGGATCTGTAAATTAGTCATCTCCTTCATCTTCATCATCTTCATCTACACAAGAATCATTTGAACTAAGTATGACTAGAAATGTACCTAGGGAAGAACAATCAATTATTACCACAATTCCATGGTTTAGAAACTAAAAACCCTTATGTTCATATGAAAGAATTTGAAGAAGTCTGTGGAACATTGCAAGATAATTCTGTAAATGGTTAGACTACAATTATTTCATTTTTCTTTAAAAGATAAAGCAAAACAGTGGCTTAACTCTTTAAGAGCCAATTCAATCACAAACTAGCAAGCTTTACAAGATGAGTTTTTCAAAAGTTTTTTCTTATACATCATACAAATACATTAACATGTCAAATAATGAACTTTTCTGTAAAAGAAGGTGAAACTTTTTACCAATGTTAGGAAATATTTAAAGATCTTCTCCAAGCTTGTCCACATCATGCATTTGAAAATTGGACCTTAGTTGGTTTTTTCTATGATGCTCTTCCACCTGCAATGCGACAATTTGTTGAATTGATGGTGCAGGGGAAATTTTTGAGTAAAAATCCTAAAGAAACATTTCAATTTTTTGATACTATTTCTGAGAGTTCCCAAATGTGAGACTCAACTTCTTCAAACATAATAGAAACTAAGCCATCTACATCTGAAAGAGGAAAATATATGTTAAAAGATGATGATGATTTAAGAGCGAAAATGACAAGCTTATCTCGAAAACTAGAAGCTTTAAAGATGAAAAAAATTAAGCAAGTATCTGTTGTATCAACTACTGATCAAATCTGTGAAATTTGTTTATTGTCAGGACATCCTGTAGCAGAGTGTCGAACTATACCTGCATTTAAAGAAGTGTTAATTGAACAATCTAATGCTATTCCAACTTATAATAATAAGCCTTATATGAATCCATATTCTGAAACTTACAACCCATGATGGAGAAATCATCCAAATTTTAGTTGGAGAAATACACAAGCTACAAATCAAACACAAAGTCCACCACATCCACAAAATCAACAAAGTTATCAGCCATATCAACCCCCACAAAGAAGAACTCTGGAAGATACAATGAATCAATTTAGTCAAAGTCAAATGAATTTTAACATTTAAACAACTCAAGCATTTAGTGATTTTAAAGCTCGAACTTCTCAAAGTATTGAAGACATTAAAAGTCATCTAGCTAAATTAACCCAATCTTTGAGTACTTCGGAGAAAGGAAAGTTTCCATCTCAACCTAAACCTCTACAAAGTCAGAGTCAAGCTAATGCTGTGTCATTTGAAGCTTCCCCAAGTCGAGTACAAGCAATCACAACATTAAGAAGTGGAAAAATCATTGACAAAACTATTAAAACAAAAATTTCAAAGGAAATATGAAAAAAAATTCTTGTTAATGAACTACTTGAGCCTGAACCTTCAATTGAAAAACAACCAAAAATAAAAAATGAAAAAGATCAATCTTGTCCTATTCTTTTACCTTTTCCTCAAAGAGTTAGGAAATCTACATTTGAAAAAGATCAATCTAAAATTTTTGAACTGTTCAAATAGGTCAAAATTAACATTCCTTTGTTGAATGCAATAAAACGAGTTCCAGCTAATGCTAAGTTTTTAAAAGATCTTTGCACAATAAAAAGAAGAACAAATGTACCAAAGAAAACATTTCTAACTAAAAAAGTTAATACTATGATACAACATGATACTCTTCTTAAGTACAAAGATCCGGGTAGTCCTACAGTCTCATGTATCATTGAAAATTTTCAAATCAAAGAAGCTCTGATAGATCTTGGATCCAATTGTAATTTAATGCCATATACAATCTATACACAATTAGGATTAAGTGAACTAAAATATTCTAATATCACATTACAATTAGCAGACCGTTCAATAAAAATTCTACGAGGAACTGTGGAAGATGTTATTGTCCAAGTTGATCAATTCTATTTTTCAGCAGATTTTATTGTTATAGACATGGAAGCAATTTATTATGAATCTACATATATACCGTCGATTCTAGGTCAACCATTTCTAGCTACATCAAATGCTTTGAATAATTGTAGAAACGAAATCATGAAACTTTCATTTGGAAATATGACCTTGGAATTAAATATTTTTAATAGTGCTGAACAACCTAGAGAAGAAAATGAAGTGCATGAAATAAATTGTGTTCAAACATTAACCCAAATTTTTTTTTGAAAAGGTCTTTCTGGGAAAAATTTATACAGAGTAAAATCTGTATCTAAAAATGATTCAGAAAATCTAGGAAATCCAGAATGTGAACATCTGTTGTCTAAATCTGTAGAATCCAATGTCAAAATCTTTAAACCGGATTTAGAACCACTTTCAATCAATCTGAAATATGTTTTTCTGGAAAAAAAATGAAATTCATCCCGTAATCATATCATCGAATTTATTTGAAAATCATGAAAAAGAATTAACAAGAGTATTAAAAAATCATCAAAGTGTTCTTGGATGGACAATGGCTGATATAAAAGGTATAAGCCCACTGTTGTGTACTCATTGTATATATTTAAAAGAAAATACTAAAACATCTTGTCATATGCAAAGAAGATTAAATCCACACTTAAAAGAGGTAGTTCACAATGAAGTACTTAAACTATTAGATGCAAACATTATCTATCCTATATTTGATAGTAAATGGGTTAGTCCTACATAAGTAGTTCTAAAGAAATCTGGTGTTACTGTAATACAAAATAAAAAAATGAATTAGTCCCAATGCGTACTGTCATAGGCTGGCATGCATGTATTGACTATAGGAAGCTAAATTCACTCACCAGGAAAGACCACTTTCCATTATCATTTCTTGACCAAGTCTTAGAAAGAATAGCTGGTCATGCATATTATTGCTTTCTAGATGGATATTCTAGTTATAATCAAATTAAAATTGCAATAGATGATCAGGAAAAAACTACATTTACATGTCCTTTTGGTACTTTTGCATATAAAAAAATGCCTTTTGGACTATGTAATGCGATAGCTACTTTTCAGTGCTATATGTTAAGTATATTCAGTGATATGGTAGAACTATATCTAAAAGTTTTTATGGATGATTTTTCAGTTTATGGGGATTCATTTCATATATGTCTAGAAAATCTAGTAAAAGTCCTCATTCGATGTGAAGAAATAAACCTTGTTTTAAATTGAAAAAAATGTCATTTCATGGTTACACAAGGTATTGTTTTAGGTCATATAATGTCTAAAAAAAGAATTGAAATGGATAAATCAAAAATTGATCTTATAGCTAACTTGCCTTCGCCAAAAACAGTAAAAGATATTCGCTCATTTCTAGGTCTTGCAGGATTTTACAGAAGATTTATAAACAAATTTAGTTTAATAGCCAAGCCTATATGTAATCTGTTATGTCAAGATATAATATTTGAATGAAATGAAGCATGTCAAGTAGCTTTTAATAAATTAAAAAATATGCTTATTTTTGCACCTATCATGCACCTCCTGACTGGTTGTTATCTTTTCAAATAATGTGTTATGCAAGTGATTATGTGATAGGAGCTGTACTAGGGCAAAGAAAAAAGAAAAAACCTTATGTTATATACTAAACAAGTAAAACTCTAAATGATACACAATTGAACTGTTCAACCACATAGAAAGAACTAATTGTTGTTGTATTTGCATTAGATAAATTTCGTTTATATTTGATTGGATCATCAATTGTTGTATTTACCACTCATGCAGCTTTAAAATACTTACTTACTAAAAAGATGCTAAACCCCTTCTCCTACGTTGGATATTATTACAACAAGAATTTGATTTAATCATAAAAGATAAGAAATGAGTAGAAAATGTGGTAGCAGATCACTTGTCAAGATTAAACTATGAAATAAAGGAAGAAACAATTCCAATTAGAGAAACCTTTCCAGATAAACAACTGCTTGAAATAACAGAATTACCAAGGTATACAAATATAGCTAATTATTTATCTACTGGTATTATTCCCTCTAATTATATCTGGTCTGATAGAAATAAATATCTAAGTGAGGTACGTAACTTTTCCTGGGAAGATCCTTGTAACACCCCAAAACACACCCTGGACGACATTACATTCTAAAACCATTCATATCATGAGAGCACTAATATAATCCCTTAAGAAACAAGACTTCATTTGTCATCCACAAATATTTACAACATTATCCAAAAGAATAATCTCAAGTCATGGCTATTACATCTTAAAAATTAATTAAAGAAGCGCAGCGGAATAAACAAAAGAAGCTAGCCTACACAATGTTCCAAAGAATATCCTAGTCTAGTACAAAAGGAAAGGAGGTCGCTCTATGCGTTCACCTCGGGATCCACACTCCCGTCCAGTGGAGTCTCCCAAGTAGCGGGCTCCTCGACCCTTACGTCCTCCTCCTCAAGCGGGTAATCTGAAAAATGTTAGCGGTAGGGGGTGAGCATGAAGCTCTGAAGAAAAATTCTCCCAAACCCATACAAGGTTTAGAAAAGCATTTAAAATAGTCGGTCCCAATTTTAACATAACATAGATACATAATTTGAAATAATGTAGTGACATTTAAAAAGGATCTCAAGTTTATTTAAAAACATTACTTAAATGAATAAACGAGCACCACTTACAAATAATAACCATTAATTGGCATACTTTGTGATAATTTTAACCCCCTTTAGGTCGCCTTTGATTTTCAAGCATCCTTACCGAGAACCTCTTGAGAATGGATGAGCATCCTTACCTAGAACCTCTCACCAATCACTATATTGGGGCATCTATTTTATGGAGTCGTTTCCCCCTTCCTTTGCCTATCTATACATTTTAGTGGCCGTAGACTATGTGTCCAAATGGGTTGAGGCAATTCCATGCTGGAATAATGATCACCAAATGGTGATCAAATTTTTAAAAGAAATTTGTTTGTCTCAGTTTGGAATTCCAAAATCAATCATAAGTGATGGGGGTGTTTATTTTTGTAATCTTCCTTTCTAGAATTTGATAAAAAATACTTGATTTTTCACAAAATTACAACCCCTTATCATCCATAGACAAATGGGCAAGCTGAATTGGCTAATTGGGAGATCAAATTAATTTTGGAAAAAATGGTAAATCCAGACCTCAAAGATTGGTCGTCAAGGCTAACTAATGCACTCTGGGCATATCTCACTGATTTTAAAATAATTTTGGGCATGTCTCCTTATCGATTAGTCTATGACAAGCCTTGTCACCTACCTGTTGAATTGAAACATAGGGCATACTGGGCCATTAAAGCAATGAACCTTGACCTGGACAAGGCCAGACTAGCAAGAAAACTGTAGATTAATGAATTGGAGGAATTGAGAAATGAAGCATCCGAAAATGCTAAGATTGCTAAAACCAGGATAAAATTTTTCATGACAAAAACATTATGCATAAGTCTTTTGAACCTTTTCAAAAAGTCTTGTTTTTTAAATCAAGACTTTGCCTCTTTCTTTGTAAGTTGAAAGCAAGTTGGACTGGACCTTATATTTGCTAGAAAAGTGTTTGAAAATGGAGTAGTAGAAGTGGAAAACCCCTTGAACGGTAACATCTTTACTGTTAATGGTCAGTGGTTGAAACTATTTTTGGAGGATTTTGTAAAAAATGTGGAAATAATTCTTTTAATGGACCTAGAACATCCCTTTGAGATTTGAGGGGTCGAGTCAGGAAAAAATCAATCAAAATCAACCCGAGAGGACGCCTTTATAAGGTATCCTCCTCCATTCCTGTTTTTTCCCCACCGCCTTTCCTTTTTCTTTCTTCTTCTTCTTCTCTTTCTTTCCTATTTACTGTCTTTTGTAAAAAAGATCCAACTCCCAACAGTTCCATGACCATATTACCTGAAGACCCAGTCCTTTGTCTCATGATTTGCGTGTGTTTACTCTATTTGTACATGGCTCTTCTTCTTCTGTCTGCACTCAAAATCAAGGGTTTTCATCTTAGCAAAAAACCCAAATTTGCTTAGAGATGATTGATTTGTGTATTTTTGCTTGTAGGTTTCGGTAGATAAACAAATCTCTACCTTTTAACCTCATCTCCAAGTTCAACATATTGGTAAATTCAAAATATTAAGGACAATTTTCAGTTTAGGTTGGGGGGTGTGAACAGTTCATATTTTGTGCAGGTTGTAAATTTTTTTATTTTTGCTATTGTTGTTGCGATTTTCTGATCATATTGTGTACCTTTCCTTTTATTTTGTACAAATTAATGATTATATCTGTGAGTCAGCTTTAATTGTGTTTGTGACTGGCAGACATTAAAGAACTAGATAATGAGTCTTAAAGTGTAGAAAGCAAGGATGTTAAAATTTTTGGGTTTAGTTTGGGAGTTTTGCGCACTTTTTCTTCTGATGTGCGCTCTGCGATCATGAGAAAAGCAAGATTGGTAAGAAAATATGAGATCCGAGAAGAACAAGAGAATCCCTTTACGATAGAAGCACTTTTGCTAAACGCCGTCATGCCAAGAAACTTGGTGCCTGTAAAAAGTATGGTAGAGTCTTTCATGAGAAAAGGTACAATCAGTGTTCTGAATCAATTTTTGGTCATGCACTCGATCAATTAAACTGGATAGTGAATGGGCTGAGTAAGGATTACCCTGAGATGCCATGTTATTCCGGTACTTTGCTTAACTGGTTTGTAAGAGAGGAAATTGGATGAGTCACTGGTTGTCCGAACTACACAGATACGGAGGGAGACTTAGATTAGATTATTCTCTATGGAAAATCGTACTTTAGATGGGATGAAAGCTAAATGATCCAAATTTTTGTAAAAAAGTTTAAAAATCTTTTTGTACAAACTTTTTTGACTGAAATGAAAAGATGGGTCGAGTAAGGAATGTCCCAAAATACCAACCTAAAGTGTGGGTAGGGACTTATCCTGAGACGCCATGAAATTTTTGGTTCAAACTTATGTGTATAAACCTCTTTGATAGTGTAGTGCAGGAAATTTTTGATTCTTGATTCAACATTCAAACACCTAGTGACGTTCGAACGTCACCTGCTGGTAGTACTCGACCTCTAATGAAGCCTCTGATGGAAACAAGAAGTACTGAGAGCTCTCAACGTTCAAACACCAATAGACCGTTCGAATGAGAACTTAACGTTTGAACGCCAATAGACCGTTCGAATGAAAAGAGATTATAGTACTTTAGTCTTTGACAGAACTCAAAAGTACTGGGAGTTCACCACATTCGGACGCCACTCACATTGGAACAATATGTTTAAAATCCTTCAAGACACGTGCGACCGTTACCCATGTTCGAATGTAACTTCTCAGGCTATAGAAGTCTAGATCGTCTTTCCCATTCAAAAATCCCCAAAACCCTTCAAAAACCTAAAAATCCTAGGGCAATTTTTCAAAACCTATACCTCAAAACACCTCCCATTCTCCATTTTTACAAAAAATCACCCATCCCAAGAACATTCCCACATCAAAAATCCCCATTTTCACCAAAAACTCAAGATTTTCAAAACCCTCACAAGCTCAAAACCGAAAACACAATGCCTCTAAGGGTCAAATTGCCTGCTAGGCGCAACCCCACAACTCAAGAACCCAATTTCGTGGAGAAAATCATTGAGGAGAAGGAGGGGACGCCAGTAGTGAATAGATATGACCGAACCCGATACCCTAACTACTAGACAAGAGGTGCCACCCACCCAAGGAGTGGATGAAGTGCAGGATGAGCTCAACCAGGAGGAGGAGAGAGATTTATAGGCACAGAGAGAGCAGGCACAGACACAGAAGGTAGGGCCTAGCACGAGTACCCAGTGTTCTTTACAAGACATCATGCTTAGCATTGAAGCTAAGTAGGATGAGATCCTTCGCCTGCTGAGGGGTGGAGTGCTTGACAAATTTCCTTGTTGTTTCCTAACCTATAAACATCACCTTTTAGCATGTATAGTATA
This sequence comes from Ilex paraguariensis, assembly GCA_963454935.2. Classification (NCBI taxonomy): domain Eukaryota; kingdom Viridiplantae; phylum Streptophyta; class Magnoliopsida; order Aquifoliales; family Aquifoliaceae; genus Ilex; species Ilex paraguariensis. The sequence continues at coordinate 124,744 of CAUOFW020001126.1, forward strand.
TGAATAAAGGGGAGTGTCACTCTCCTAGGGATAATGTCAAAAGAAAGGGCAATGGAATGGTGGGTGAATGAGATTTCAAATGTGAGTATGTGTGAACAAAAGTGCTCCCCAAGTGCAAGCAGACTTTCGCGGATCATGTTTTACTTGGTGGTATTCCAAGGTCGTTTCCACGGGGAAGGAAGTAAACCCAGGGGAGGTGATTTTGGGAGAAAGAAAGTGTAAAATCATTGATTGTTGGAAGTTGTTTGGTGAAGTTGTTTTGATGCTAGTAAAATGAGAAACAAATGTTGGCAAATCCAAGAGGTCACTCCAATAGGAATACCGTCTCAACTCAAAACCCTCCTCCAATAGAGCATGAATGAACGATTGATTCGTGGGAAGCTAGGGGTAAGATTGGTGAGTATCTAAGCATAAACTGTGACTAGGCCTACGGAATATCAAAGACTCACCAAGTTATCCACCCTCAACCCAGTCAAACCGAACCATTGAACTCTGAAAGAGGGGAGGAGAATGAGTTGAAATGGTATACCCAACTGGAGGTTCCTCTTGGTTTTGCCAACTAAGAGATTTAGCTATTCATGCTTAAAATAAAGACAACAATATGATGAGAAGACATTATGAAAAAATAAAGACTAAAGCTAAGCATAAACGAATTGCATAAATTTAACTTCCGGATAACCACCTCTTACTAAAGATTGGATGAGAAACTACTCACTCTTCATAGCTTTGTTAAAATTAGAAAAGTGAGTGATGCTCATCCTTCCAAGTAGAGGAGTTACAAGGTAACACATTTTACACAAGGAGCCGATCTTTGACAAAGAATGAGTGAATCACGTTCCACCCTTCACGGCTTTGGTAAAGCTCTAGAAAAGTGGAAGAGTTTCACTCCTCTAAGGGAAGAAGGAAGCTCAAGCATTGGAAGTAAAAGAGCAATAACACAATAAAAGAAAGCAATACTTAAAGTAAAAGAAAGCAATAAATTAAAAGGGAGCAAGAATACAATAAAAGAAAGCAATACTTAAAAAAAGCTATAAGCAATAAGGAAAGCAATAATACTTTTGGAGGGTTTTCCACTACCAAAAGATGAATGCTTTACCAGTCCTAAGGGGTGGTATTTATAGGCAACAAGAGAGGGTGAAAGTCTTGTTAGGTGGCCTTGAATCTTGTTAGGTGGACTTGAAAAGTCTTGTTAGGTGGCTTTGAATCTTGTTAGGTGGACTTGAAAATCTTGTTAGGTGGCTTTGAATCTTGTTAGGTGGACTTGAAAATCTTGTTAGGTGGACTTGAAAATCTTGTTAGGTGGCCTTGAATTCTTTGATCCCCTTTGTTTTGAGCTTTGATAATTGGCACCCGAGTAGTTTGTAGCTTTAATACAATTGGCTCCCCAGTAGTTTGTAGCTTTGATGCACAAAATCCTCAAAAGAACAACAATTAATGCATTATCCTTTATTCACACACTAATTCTAATTTGATTTATTTTGACTAATTTAACTTTATTCAACTAACACAATTTACCTATTAAATTATGCCTTAATTAGGGTTAATCACACCCCCCAACCTAAATATTACTAGTCCCTAGTAATAAACAACATAACAAAATAAAATCACTTTCGTAGATAACACGATTGCATTTAGCATATGCAATAAGCCGTTAAACCCCTAGGTGATCCCTAGTGGACGAGTTTTGTCTCATGAAGGTTTCCAGTGAAGTTACCTACAAACTCCAATTAAAAGATGTGTATATGTAAGATTTTTTGTCAAAATGAGTTAGCAACAGAATCATTGAGGCACACATCTCTTAATTTTTGAATTGTTTCCCGAACACTTCTCTGTCATTGGTACGTACTCTATACAAAAATAAACACTTGTTACATTGGTATTTGGAATTCCTTGTGTAGTAGGAATGATCATTCTAGTAGTAAGAATTGTTATATAACAAACATTCTACTTTATCACCTTCCATGGATAGCTTTGATTTCTCAAATCTCTCTTAGAATGCTCTCAGCAAAAAAATTCACTCCGATTATAATGACTTGTCTCTCAAAGGGCATGTGATCAGAGGATGGTCAATCGAAGAATCACATGCACAGTTAGAAAAAGAGTGAAAGTCTTAAGAAAGTAGGCTAATCATGTTCTTGGCATAATCACATGGAAGAATATCAATGCAATTAAAGAAATACTATTTAACATACCCCAGTTTTCGGTCGACAACACACACATGCATTAGACTTGAGATCAATTAGGACTTTCTATAGGTTGTAATGTGGCCAGAGGTTAGTGGCTAATGAAACGACGTCAATGGTATTCAAAAGTTATCCCCTTTTTTAATGTAGCACACCTCTTTCTTGCTTTTCAGTCTTTTGCCTAGAAATGGTTTTTTTTTTTTTTTCGATTCTTCATTGAACAATAGCCATCATCTTCTTTTCTGTTTTTCTTGCCTTTCTATGTCACACTGATTTATAAGAGGGTGCAAGAAAAAATTGGATAGCAAGGTATGTTAAGTGTAATTTTTTTTTTTTGTGGCTCGGTTATCATATGGGTTTTTCGAGAAAAAAAAATCATCATTCATTGAAGGCTCAAACATGGCTAACTAGGGATATAATTTTGTAGACGCAATGGCTAAGGTTCAAAATCAACTCAAAAATAGCCTAAAATCCTTTCTCAAGTATGTGCCTGTGTCGCATGCAAAAGTTCCCTGTATGATATGTTAATAGATTACTTTAGTTGCATTTAATCAAAGCAAGTTTAATGAGATTATTCAACAATTGAAAGTGAAAGAGCTTACTTGAGTAAATGTTGATTGTCTCTCAGAAAGCATCGTAAGGCTCAAAACTTACCATGGTATTCTTCGTTACGTCCACTGGTTATGTCAGGTTTCTAAAGAATGTCAGTTATATTATAATTCTATTTTCGAGTCTGGTCATTCTGTACCTTAAGATTAACAAATACCAATGTACATTTGACATTTAAGCATAGAGAAAATACTATTTTTCAAGAAAATGCAGTTTTTTTTTTTTTTTCACTCGAATAAAAATCAAAACTATTTACATACACATTTATCTATGAAAATTTACAAAAAGACTAAATGCACATATTGAACTTGGAAAACTATGGTGTCTCAGGATAGGTCCCTACCCATGCTACAAGTTGGCATTTTAGGACAATCCTTACTCGACCCACATTTTTATTTCAACAAAAAGACTTTGTACATAAACAAATATTTACAAAAAAAATTTTCGGACCATTAACCTTCATCCCCAAAACACATTTTTCCACAGCTTTGTCATTATTAGTTAAAATTTAATCCGAGTCGTCGCTTGTGTCTATGTCATTATTAGTGACCCTTCCCACTTCTTGTCGCACATAACATGTAAGTCCCGGACTGGTATAAGATGGCGTCTCAGGAAAATCCTTACTCTGCCCATACACTATCCAGTTTAATCGATCGGTTGCACGACCCGAAATTGGTTCAGAACACTGATTGTATTTTTTCATGTGAAAACATCTGCCACATTGTTTACAAGCACCCAGCCGTTTGGCACGACGACGTTTAGCAAAAGTACTTCTGCCACACAATGGTTTTGCTTGTGCTTCTCGGATTTCAATTTTTCTGACTACTCTTGTTTTTCTCATGATCACAGCATGCACATCAGATGGAAATGTGCGCAAGACTCCCAAACTAAACCAAAAATTTTTAACATCCATGCTTTCTATGCTTCAAGACTCACTATCTGGTTCTTTAACGTCTGCCAGTCACAAAGACGATTGACGCTGCATTTGATGTGATCATGAAATATAAGCAAAAATGCTGTAAAAATACGCAATCCAGAACAATTTTTTTTTTTAAATACGAAACTATAACAAACTGGAATCGTAGATCACACCCCCCAACCTAAACCGAACATTGTCCCCAATGTTTCAAATTTACCAGTGTGTAGAGTTTAGAGATCAAGTTGTAGGGTAGAGATCTGTTCAACTGTCGAAACCTACAAAGAAAATACACAAATTAATCTTCTCTACGCAGATCTGGGTTTTCGCTAGGACGAAAACCCTTGATTTTAAATGCAGACAGAAGAAGAAGAGCCATGTACAAATAGAGTAAACAAATGCCGAGCATGAGACAAACGACTGGGTCTTCGGGGAATATGGTCATGGGATTGTTGGGAGTTGGGTCGTGTTATAGAGAATAGCACAATAGAAATAAGAAGAAGAAGAAGACGAAGAAAGAGGAAAAAGCGGTGGGTGTAAAGATCTGTTTAGCTGCCGAAACCAACAAACAAAACACAACAATTAACCCACTCGAGGGAGATTTGGGTTAGGCTGGAAACCCCTCACCCTAAGTGTGAGCAGAAAAAGAGCACCCATGAACAAATACAAACATATAAGGCAAATTATTAAACAAAGGACTGTGTTGTCGGCGTATATGGTCATGGATTTGCATGGGTGGTTTGTTTTTACAGAGAACAGAGAGAACGACGAAGAAGAAGAAGAAGAGAAGAAGAAAAGAGAAGGAAGAAGAAGGGGAGACCAATCACCGGTGGATGGGAGAAAAAAAAATTGAAAGCCTTATAAAGGCATCCTATTTTTTTATTTTTTATTTTTTTTATTTTTGAGTGTCGGCAGCCGCATATCTGTGCGGAATATTCCCACCATTTTTTTTTAGTGTCGGCAGACACGAATATTCGCGCGAAATATTTCCACAAACATTGGTGTAATATGCAAATAGTGCAACCTCACCCCCCCCCCAACTTGATTCATGCAGTGTTCTAAAACAAATATGATATTCAATGATGGACAGTAAAAAGATAAGAAGGGTTAGAGAACACCTCGCACTTGAGTTTGACAAAAACACCAATATCTGCGACTAAGAAAAAAAAAACTATACGACAAAAGAACATAATTAACATGGAATAAAAAAATAAAGTAAGTAAATAAAAACCTGTACATTAAAAAGCAGAAAAAAAAAAACTAATTATTCCTTCACAACTTCCGGGTATACCGGATCCATCAAATTCTCCTCCACCACTTGTTCTTCAAAGCCCCCAAAAAATGGCTTAAGTCTTTGGCCATTGACCTTGAATGTCTGGCCATTTTCGGGGTTTTGAACATCCACAGCTCCGTTGGGGTAGGCCACCTTGACAAGATAGGGGCCATCCCAACGGGATCGGAGTTTGCCTTGGAAAATGGAGAGGCGAGAATTGTATAAGAGTACTTTTTGCCCGGCTCAAATGATTTCCTCACAATGGAGTTATCATGAAAGATTTTGGCCTTTTTTTGAGATTTGGAGCTCTCATACGCATCTCGTCGAATCTCTTCCAACTCATTCAGCTCTAACTTCCTATGATCACCGGCCATTCTCAAATTAAAATTTAAAGTCTTAATGGCCCAATAGGCCTTGTGTTCCATTTCGACTGGCAGGTGGCAAGCCTTTCCATAGACAAGCCGGTAGGAGACATGCCCAAAATAGTTTTAAAGGCAGTGCGGTATGCCCAGAGGGCATCGGTCAATCTATCGGACCAATCCTTTCTGTTTGGGTTAACCATTTTTCTAGAATGTTCTTATCTCCCTATTGGCTAGCTCGGCTTGGCCATTTGTTTGTGGGTGATACGCAGTGGATACTTTGTGAGTGACGCCATATTTGAACATTAGAGATGCAAATGGCCTATTACAGAAATGTGATCCACCATCACTTATTATTGAACGAGGCATCCCAAACCTTGAAAAGATGTTCTCCTTGAGAAACTTGACTACGACTCGGTGGTCATTAGTCTTGGTCGGGATAGCTCCACCCATTTGGACACATAGTCCACTACAGGAGGATGTACAAATAACCAAATGACATAGGAAAGGACCCATGAAGTCGATGCCCCAACAGTCGAATATTTCTATGACAAGTATTGGTGAAAGGGGCATCATGTTTCTTTGGGTCACACTACCCAACCGTTGGCATTTGTCGCATCCCTTACAAAATGAAACACAATCTTTGATAAGAGAGGACCAGTAAAAACCTGATTGAAGAATTTTGGCCGAAGTCTTTTTCGCTGAGAAATGTCCACCGCAAGCTTGTGAATGGCAAAATGCAAGGACATCCCGCTGTTCATTTCAGGTACGCATCTCCTCATGATTTGGTCGGGGCAATACTTGAACAAATACGGGTTGTCGAAGTAGAAGAAGTACTTCACATCTGCCATAAATCGTCTTCGATCTTCTGGGCTCCATTGCGGTGGTGTCTGTCCTGTTGCAAGATAGTTACATATATCAGCATACAAGGACATACAGAGTGAATTGACAACAAATGCTCATCAAGAAAAAAATCAGGGATAGGAATGTGCTCATCGGCCTCTTGCACCACAAGCCGGGATAAATGATCCGCCACCACGTTCTCAACTCCTTTCTTGTCCTCTATCATCAAGTCAAATCTTGTAGGAGGAGTATCCACCTAATGAGTCTCGGTTTTGCATCTTGCTTAGACAACAAATACTTTAAAGCAGAGTGATCAGTAAAGACAACAATAGGCGAACCAATGATGTAAGCACGGAATTTATCTAAGGCAAACACTACTGCTAGCAATTCTTTTTCGGTGGTAGTGTAATTCATCTGAGCCTCATTAGTGTTTTGCTAGCATAGTGTATCACATATGGTCTATTTTTCTCCCTTTGACGAGCACTGCGCCGACCGCGTAATAATCACTTGCGTCGCACATGAGCTCAAAAGGTAGATCCCAATTGGGTGGTCGCATGATCGGAGGTGTGACTAGCATGCTTTTAAGTTTTTTTAAAGGATGCTCACAATCATTCGACCACTCAAATGGGACCTCCTTAGACAGCAGGTTGGTCAAGGGTCGGGCCAATGCACTGAAAATTCTTTATGAATCGACGATAAAAACCTGCATGGCCCAAAAATGACCGGATGCCTTTGATGGCTCTTGGCGTAGGGAGGTTGGAGATGGCCTCCACCTTGGATTTATCGACTTCAATACCCCTTGCCGAAACTATATGGCCAAGCACAATTCCTTCTGTCACCATAAAGTGACACTTTTCCCAATTCAAGACTAGATTCTTCTCCTCACATCTTGTTAGAACTTTCTCCAAGTTTGCCAAACATCCCTTGAATGAATCCCAAAACACCGAAAAGTCATCCATAAAGACCTCCACTATCTTTTCCACCATGTCACTAAAAATTCCCATCATACAGCGTTGGAAAGTCCCCGGAGCATTGCACAGTCCAAATGGCATGCGGCGGTAGGCAAAGGTACCATAGGGGCATGTGAAAGTGGTCTTCTCTTGATCCTCCAAAGCAATCTCAATCTATTGTAGCCAGAGTATCCATCTAAAAAACAGTAGAATAGATGCCCCGCTACTCGTTCTAGAACTTGATCGAGGAATGGCAATGGGAAGTGGTCTTTCCTTGTGCAAGCGTTCAACTTTCGGTAATCAATGCACACCCTCCATCCGGTGATTACTCTTGTAGGAATAAGCTCATCTCAAACCACTGTAACGCCGAATTTCTTAGGTACTAATTGCGTGGGCTAATGAGAGGGCTTATCCCCTGATATCCGTAATGGTCCACCCAATTGCTCCTTTATGTTTCTCAACACCTCCAAGAGTTCTTTTTCTTGTTCCATGTTTAATGTAGAGCTAATGACCACCGAAATGTTCCACCTTCCCCAAGATAGGCGTACTTCAAATGGGTGGGCAAGGGCTTCAACTCCAAGTTGGGCTTTTGTTCATCCGACGGAAAAATTTTCTTTTCTCGATGGGGACTCTTCGAATGTAGGGATCCACCATTCCATCCCTTTCAAATATTCTTACCTCCTCTTGCTCATCATAATTCTCAAGATCCCAATTCCTTCTTCCTTAAATTTCAATATCCCCTCCAGCTCCAAGTGCTCCTCAACCAAAGGTCGATTCTATTGACCTCACTTACTTCCTCATCATTACCCGGTTGCTTTGCCAAGTTGAATACATTGTGCTCCGTTGTTATATTCCCAAATGCCAACTTCATTAGACCGTCCTGCAATTTATCACGCATTAGATGTAGCAAGGAATGGTCTTCTAAGTATTACGGGAATTTGGGAGCTAAGGTTTGCAACAGGATGTGTATCAAGCACAATGAAATCGACAGGGAAGTAAATTTATCAATTTGAACTAAGACATCCTCAACTACTCCCCTTGGTGTATGGGTA
>CAUOFW020001127.1:0-132523 GCA_963454935.2 Ilex paraguariensis
TTTCTTAAGCTTTTGGCACAGAGGGGAGGTGCGAACAGCAAGGGTACGGATACTACCTTGGCACATTTTCCTTGGTCTTTACACATATGGTTTGGCAGTGGTGACAGCCGAGACAGGCCTTCTTGAAAATTGACCTTCTTGCAATCGAGGGTAGTGTGTTGAAGCGTGGTACAGAGTCCATGTTGTCAACGGTTTAGGACTCGGGTTGGCTCTGCTCAGTGGTGTTGTAATATTAGCTGCTATCTCCCAAAGTACCAAATGTCACAAACCAAGATGATGTATTCCAACGGCAAGTCCTTGTCTTCTTGATTTGAAACATTTCAGTATAATTATCATTCTTACTTCTTTTTTTTTCCTTTGATCTGTTGAGAAAAAGTCAATAAAAACAGAGATTACGATAGATTATAGGACAGAGGTTACAGGATTGAAGACATCGACCTCGAGGCATCCGTTACTAAGATATGTTGTAAGTCTTCAGGGATCAAGTTCCACCGATTTGGCTCAAGCTTTGTTCATCTTTGTTCTTGAGCAATTTAGTGGCAGAAACTGATGTTGGGGCAATATGAAGAGTGCTGTTTTTCCTTAACTTCATGTGTTTGTTGGCTCATGAAAGTATGAGTTTGTACTGGAGTCTTGCCTGAAGATTGAAGAAGCATTTCTGCAGTTGGTTTTCTATTGTACATATTAATGTAGTTGAAGGATCTTGGTGTACAATTTGACAGTGTGATTTATATGCTTTCCTTTTAGAGAATAATGAGCAATGGGTGGTTCACTTTTCAAGGCATTACAGTATGTGTGTGACATAAATTTTAGAACAATACTAAATTCTACACTATTTGGTTTGGTCTCTAAATTTTTTCACAACTACAATTATGCAAATCATGCGTCTTTTGAACTTATGATTGCTGCGTCTGAGACACCGTGCAAATTTATTAGGTCATGTTACATACTATTTTTAATTAAATAGAAAGCTTATTGGAGTTTTTTAAAAAATTGAGTTTTTTATTTTTTCCTATTAAAGGTATTCTTTATTTAGAAAATACTTTCTAAAATAGATAATTCAAAATTTTAATATGAGAAAATCTTTTATGTTTACAGATTATAACTCTATGATAGCTCAAGCAAGGGCAAAGCCAGGAATGAGGATTGGGGGGGGGGGGGGAATATAATTAAAAATAATTCACTAGTTGATACCCAAAAAAATGAATGCAAGAATGACAAAATAGGCTAAGATTTGTAACAGTAACACAATCATGTATTATAGTGAAATACATATTCTTTAAAATCTCTAAGATTTTTTATAAGTAATTAATTATAAGTTAGATTTCTCACTAATTTTTTTCCAATGCGTAAAATCACAGAGTCTATAGTAAAATTATTTTTTATATAGTAACAAAATATTATTAAAATCATTTTCGATCTTATAGAGAAATTACATATTTGACATATCATAAAATGTTTTTGGGTTATAACATGTAGCTTTTGTATTCAATCATGTTTTTATTAGGTATAGACTACAAACAAATTGAAAAAATAACAAATGATAACTATACAATTATTTTTAAAAGATAGGAAGCATTCTATATTATTATATTTTTTTCCAATATATAAATAGATCACGACATTTACATCTATTTACTCAATCCAAAAGTAAAACATTTGTTTTAAAAGGCTAATGAACTACTAATATACTAAAAAGAAAAAAAAACTAGTACAATTATTTAAATTTTTAAAATTTAGGGGGAACAAATGTAATATATTAAATAATTAGTTATTCCCCATGCCTGAAGGCACAGAGTAATAAAAAAATAGTCAACAATTAAACATATTTGTATTCACACTCAAAATCAAATCATAAACATAAAATAAAAATAAAAAAATTTAAGTTCCAATTGCAATGGAGGTGAGTGGTATTAATGGTGGTGGGCAACAATATTGATGGGGGGGGGGGAGACAGTGATGATTTGTGGTGAGTGGTGACAACTGTAGTGGTGGTGGCAGTCGTGAGTGACAATGGTGGTGGTGGTGGGCGGTGATGATGGTGATGGTGGGTGACGATGGGTGCTTATAGGTGACAATATGATGGGTGGTGGCAAATGACCGTGGTGGTAAGTGTGGTGGGGGTAGGTGACAGTGAGTGGTTGTAGTGGTGGGAAATGACGAATGGTGATGGAAGGTGATAGTGGAAAAAAATAGTAGGGTTAGTGCTGACTGTGGACGACGGTAGTAATGAGATGATGGCGGTAATGATAATAAATATAAAAATAAAATAATGATAGTGGTGGGTAATGGGTGGTGGCAATGGATGACAATGATATCAATTAGTGGTGGATGACGATGGTGGCAATGGGGCAGTAAAGGTAGGATGGGGGTGTAAGTGGGGTAGTGGCGGTGGTAGGGGTGATGGTGGTGGGTTGACAATGATGGTGGTAGTTGTGATGGTCGTGGGGGGATTGTGGGGTTATGGGGGTGATAAGGGTGATGGTAGTATAGTGATGATGATGATAAGGTGCGATAGCGATGGTGATGATGATTGGGTGCAGTAGCGATGGTTGGGATAGTGGGGATAATGGTTGTGGGGCGATGATGATAGTGGTAGTGGTGGTGATGGTGGTGGGGCAATGATAGTAGTGGTAGTGGTAATAGTAGTGGTGATGGTGGGGCAGTGGTGGTAATGGTGATGGTGTTGTGGGGTGATAATGGTGGTGGTGACAGCGGGTGGTGGGTGTAATGAGGATGGTGGTGATCAGGTGGTTGTAGGGTGGCAACAATGGTGATGATAAGGAGTGGTATGGTGACGACAACGATGATGGTAGTAAGGGACAGGAGTGGTAGTGGTGATGGTGATGTGGGGTGGTGGGGCGATGAGAGTGATGGTGGTAGTGATGGTAGTGGGCAGTTCCAAATATTTTTTTTTTTAAAGTATCTATGATAAATTATAAGTATTAAAAATACTTTTAAAAATCATCTCAAACACACTTTTAAGAACCTATTTTTTCTATTAAATTTAGGGTGTTAATATTAATTGTTAGATTAACTTTAAAGTAAAATTTAAAACGATCTCAACTGCGAATAATAAAAGTCATTTTATTTATTTTTAAAATTTGAATTATAAACTATTAGGGTCATTTTATTTATCTTTTGAAATTTGAATTATAAACTATTAAGGCATCCTGATTCGAATGTTGTCCACCCTTTTGAGAGATATATCCGACATTAATGATCTATTTTTAATTTTAAGTCTATTTTTCAAATTCGTATAACATTCCTCTAATTTGAGGTAAGCGTATAAAAAAAAAAAAAAAGGAATAGTTTACGCTTCGTTTATGAAGAAAGCCTCCAAAAGCTAAGCTTCCAACCCCCCCCCCCCCCCCCCCCCTTCTCTATCTCTCTCTCTCTCAACTCTAACCCTAATTTTCTCTGGGAGCAATTACCCAAAAATGTTCTATTACGCATCATCGCACTCGTCTCTCTTGGCTCCTACCAACACTCGCTCTCTATACCACCGTTTTAGTGCCTCAACCCCTATTTCATCCGACCCATTTCTAATCAGACCCAGAAAACCTAGACAGTTATTTCTATCTGCTTCCATTGCGGAGAAGAATCTCTTGGTTTCGTGGGTATCTCCGGATAAAAATGTCAGTGACGACTACAACGGGTGGGCAATTATTGAAACCCCCATTGAAAAGAAGAAGAAAGGTTCGGTCTTTGGACTTTGTATGAGCACCTAGGATACTTGTTCAATGTAACTAATGTGAATTATATGTTTTTTTTTCCTGGAAAGAGCTATACTAGTGAGTTGGGTTTGTGCAGGTTTGCCTACATTTGTGTTGGTGGGTTTTGGGACTTCCATTGCTGCTTTACTTGGTGTCATTGCTCATTTTTCACTATCAAGAAAAGGTCAATTACTTGAGAATTTAGTTATTGAGTGTGTTATTTTCTGAGTTTTTGGATTGTTAATTGTGCGGATAAGTAGTGGGGTTTTTTTGTATCAATTGGATGCAGTTATGTTAAGCAAAAGTATAACGAATTTTTGTTTTTCAGGTGTAGGGTTTTTGTTTAGGAGTCCATTGCACTCTTTGCATGGGATTTTAAGGCCATCTGGAAGAGATAAAGGTATTGAAAGTGGAACTGTTGAATCTGAAGCATCACTTGGAGATAAAATGGTTTCTGAAGAAAGTGTGGAGACAATGTTTGATGCGGTTAACGATACCATGGCATCAGGTATCATCACATTGATCAATTTCGGATTGTAGTCCCATTTTTGGAATGTTACAGTAAATTTATGCTTATCCTATCTGGTCACGTAATTTAATATTGTATTTTGGAGGGTACTCGGCATAACTGCTAAGAATTTAAGTAAAATTGGTATTTTTTGAACTCTGGAAATGATCATAATCTATTCATAGAAATAAGATAGGAATTCAATCAAGTTTGATAGGAAATGCAAGCATAATGTAAAACACACAAGGGACTAGCGTAGTTCAATTCTATGGATTGCCCATCCTTCCTCATAGTCCTCCTTTACCTCCTAAAGTAATTAACTGAAATTCAATTTTTGTTGTCAACATATGAATTACTAGAGTTGTCTTCTTGTTTTATATAAGTTGCATGTCATATAAATTGAATTGCTTAAATGCAACTTTTATAATTGGTCTTAGTTGATAATATGTCTGAAGCTGATTTGTTTGCCAACCTTTTTCATTTGAAGAGAATTGAGTTTTGTAGAAATTTTAGTTATTGGAGCACTTGCAAACTAGATTTCGACTTTTTTCGGTAAATAACACGGTTCAACTTATTTTGTGAATTTTGAGGAATATTGTTCTAAGTTTTGAACTATAAATACACAACTTAAAAGTGATCTTCCAAGTGCTCTGGGTGATGCTCTTTCGGAAGTTATTGAGAACGTCGGGATGTTATGAAGTAAATTATGTGATGCAGCAGGGGTGCGTTAAGCAAGGGAATTAGGGGTGTTGTTCAATTGGAAAATGGTGCACGAGGCCTTTAAGTTATAGGTTTGCAATTTGGAAGGTGTAGTTAGGGTTTATGTTGGGCCTAGGCTTGTTTTGATTGTGGTTTAAGGATGATTTTGGTGTGAGGGAGATGATCGGAGGTAGGAGGATTTCTATGCAACATGTTGAGAATCAAGGATTGAAGGCTAGAAAGTTGGGTAGTAAGGGCTAGGGTTGTATGATTAATGACTTAGTTTTTGTCTAAGAATTGTCTGGTAGAAAAGATGATTATGTCTATTAGTCACCATTGCTGTAATTAAATAAACGAGGAAAAAGAAGACAGTAAATCTTGGAGTCTTACTAAGGCCTGCCAAGACAGTAACAAATCTTGGGCTCTCACCTAGAATAATTTTAATGGAATCTTACCATTAGAGAGAGCAAAATTCTTCAGGAAATTTTGTTAATCAATACATACATTCAATTGTCTCTGTATTAACATACCTGTGTGGTAGCATGTTACATTATAAAACTTTCTACTGTCTTTTTAGGTCTTTTGAAAGAGAAGAGAACGAATAATTATAGCATTACTCATGCCCCTCCCTCTATGGAACACAGACAGAATCTCCAAGGAGAGAGGGCAGGCCTGTCAGCTCTAATTCACCTGGGGGGGTTTCAACCGCATAATTTGGAAACTCCTACTAGACATTGCACTTTCTAATTAATTCAGACTTAACTAATTTTGACCAAGAAAAGGGCTAAACACAATCCACAACAAAACACTCCATTAACCTGGCCACCAAATCCCTAGAGTACAGTTAATGTTATTTTATGCAAACACCCTAGTTTCAAAATTTTGATTGTCTGGCTCAAAAGGAATTTGAATCATGTGACAGTGGCTTTTGTCCCATTGGTCCATTGGTAGGACCCATCCTGACCAAACATAGGCAGTAAGGGGTTGATCTCTATCATTATATCATTTGAGAAAATAAAGTGTCAATTTGTGCATCTTTGGGTTTCTTACTTATAATATTTTCAGCTTAGTTGTTAGTGTTTTCCATCTGTGGAACTTTTTTTTCGTTGATACAGTTGTGGTGATGGTGCCTAGCTCTCATGCACGATCTATAACTGACACAGATCATTTTTATCTTTATCTTTTTGATTTTGCTTTATCAAGAGACAAACCATAGTACGGGAGGAGAAAGAAAGCTTGGACGTATTATAATTCCAGCTGCTGTGGATTCTATTCAACAGGAAGCTATAGTGATGTTGAAGAAACTCGAGGTATGGTTTTAGAAGCATATGTCACACCACAGAGATTAATTTTTCTTGTTGATACAGTGCCTGTTCCCATAAGTAGTTGGTTCCATGCTCATCATTGCTCATCATTCTTGTTGCCCTAACAAGACTTAGATGGCATACATTATCATCAATAAAGAATCAGAAGACTAGTGAAGGGTGTTGGGAAAAAGAGAAAAAAGGGGGGGGGTATTTTATTTAACTAAAATAAACATAAGTAATGACTTGAATTGATCCTTCCATTTGCTATACAACCTGCAAATTGTGCTCCATGCAATTTCCGTAATTGCGCTTTTTTCCTCTTCCCATGATCCACATTCAACAGAATCCTTTTTGTTCATGTCAATATCGTCATCCAACTTTTGATGTAGTGTCTATTCATCTAGTAAATAACGGTACTTAAATTGCACATGGAATAACTAACCCGAAAAATGTGCTCCTACTTTTTCCATTCACACAAGCACACACCCACACACACACACACACACTTCCTCCCCCCTCCAAAAAAAAAGAAAAAAGAAAAACGAAATAGGTAAAAAAAAACTCCAGGATCAAGGTCTACTCATCATCTGTGATTAATTTGTACATCTGTAATGAAGTAGTAGTTGTGTTGAATGTTGCTTTGGTTTCAGTTCTAAGCATGGTTTTCACTATTGGAATTAAGGTATACAGATCATTGAAGATGATATCAAGGCAGATGAATTGTGTACTAGGAGGGAATATGCAAGATGGTTAGTTCGGGCAAATTCACAACTGGAAAGGTTTTAATTTATCCCTGCTGGTGGTTTGGAAGTCTTAATAAGTGAAAAAATGAATGTACGGTATGCTACTTTATGATCTTCCTCAGAAATTTTTTATATTGGTTGCAGAAATCCAAAGCATCGGATAGCTCCATCTGTGGTACTTGCTGGGTCAACAATTACTGCTTTTGACGACGTGAATGTTGAAGACCCTGATTTTGGTTCCATTCAATGTGAGATTTGATCCCAATGTTCGCCTGTTATTTTAAGGGTGGCTTTGAGGAAAGAACGGATGTTTTATATTTTGCCTCAATTTTATATTTCAGCGCTGGCTGAAGCTGGCATTGTTCGTAGCAAGCTCTTAAATGAGTACTTTGGTCTGGATGACTTAAGAGGCCAAGAAGATGCCAATTTTTTTCCTGAGAGGTACTTGTTAGTTGTTAGAATGCTACTGAGTTTTTTAATTTCTCAATAATTTCCTCTTTTAAGTTATTTATCAAGTGCAAAAAGAATATAACTTCCTTTCACTTGGTGAGACACATTTGCTGTTGCAGATTTCTTTCTCGTCAGGATCTGATAAAGTGGAAAGCCAAGCTGGAATATGAATCATATGATGTCCTGCCTGGAATAAATGAAGAGGTAGGAGAAACTTTTAACTTTGCGTTGTTTGTTTATTTTCACAAAGAAAAGAGAAAAAACAACGAGACAAATGAGTGATGCTTCAAAGAGACAAATGAGTGATACTTCATTATTCTTTCTATTGCGTTGTTATTGTCTGATTTGTTTACAGTCCAGATATTTAGGAACAACGTGGGTTTTATGGACATGAGGGAGATCAGTTCAGAAGCGTCAGAGGAACTTTTTGTGGACATGCTGGCAGGCAACAAGAGCATACTCAGAAAAGTTTTTGGTCTCTCTCTCTCTCTCAAACACACACACACATGCGTGCGTTGTTTGAGAGAGAGAGAGAGATAGAGAGAGGCACGATTCACCCATCTGCCCACTCCCATGTGCATACAAACTTGTGGCCACACAAACACATGCGCATACATCTTATTGCATTACTGATCTGCAATCAGTGCCTAGTGGCATGTTTGTCTCGAACTACTTGTTTGAACGTACCAATTTGTTGAGTTAACCTGGTAGTATTTGGAAGCACAATTGGCTCGCTTTTAAGGCGATTAGGATAGGTTTTAATGAGTTTATTGAATAAGGCGCATATGGTATGTGCACTTCATGCCATCCCATAGGAAATAACACCTGCTGTATTTCATTTTACAGGACAGGCAAAGCGATTTCAACCTAATAAACCTTCCACGAAGGCGCAAGCAGCAGTGGCGCTGACAAGTGGGAGAATGAAGGAAGCAATTCATGCTGAACTATCAAGATTAGAAGCTGAGAATTCTTTAAGGAAAACTGTTATGGATGAAATTCACACTGAACTTCTAGCGAGAGGAGACATTCAAAGTTATTGGAACAAAAAGATGGAAGAAGAAAAAGGCCGTGGTTTGGAGGTGGAGGGGGCTTATAATGCAGCAGTGCACGATCTTGAAGAGGAGAAGATAGTTCAAGAGAGTACTCTATCTGAATTTCTGAAGAAAAAGGCAGCCATTGACTGTCAGAAGCAGCTGCTTTCTAGCCTTGAGGAAGAAGTCAATGAGATGTCAGAGAGATTTGCATACGAGAGAGCTAAACATTTGGATGAGCAGCACAATTTGCAGGGTATACTGAGTGATTTGCAGGTGAAGCACGAAGGGATGCTTGATGTAAAGTCGATACTGGAAGCTGAAAAAGAAGCTCTTCGAATACTCAGGTAATGATTGGAATTGCATCTTTTTCCTGGGTTTGTTTCTCTTTCCTTTTGTCTTTTATGGAAAAAGAAATTAACGTACAATTCCCCTTTGTAGCTTTGAAACTAAGACTGCTAGGTTCTGGGTTACTGGAGATGTGCTGAAAGTTAAAAAAAAAATTGTTTAAGATGTAGGGATGATGTAGCAGTAGCCTATTTTGAGCATTCATGCCCTGTTTCTGAAAAATGAACTTGCCTGAATGTATCCAAGTGGTTGTGTGACAGTGTGAGTGATACTTGGGTTTGCTTAGTGAAGTAAAACTGTGTTTGTTGGCCCATGAATCACAATTGATTTTACCAGTTGAGAGTGAGCCTCAATTTGACTTTGGGACAAGGCAATGTGGATGTTATACTTTATTATTACTAAAATTAGTTGTAAGATGGAATAAAACGTTTGATATTTCAGTCTCTCTGTCTGGGACATAGTTTTCAATAATTGAGTCTGTCGGTGCAGATCTTGGATCGAGGATGAAGCAAGGAAAAGCCAAGCCCGTGCTAAGGTTCTTGAGGAGGTGGGACGAAGGTGGAAATGGTAGAAGTAATCTTAAGGCCCCTATGAAAGTAGAGATCGTTTATTAAGGTGCTTAAAGACAAACCTTGCTCGGGGTAACATCTGAGATCCTTAACCGATTCTTGTGTAAACTAGATGTTTTGTAGATTTTGCTGCGGATGTCCTGATGTCCTTTTTTTTTTTTTTTTCCTCTCAATTTTCTATCATTTCTTCTTCTTCTTTTTTTTTTTTTTTCATTTTCTTGTCCAAAGTTTAGATTGTTTCTGAGATCCTTTTTTGCACCTTCCTGTGTACTTAAGTAGGCAGCCCAACCATGTATGCGGAATAAATTTCATTTAAGCAAATAAAACTGTAAAATTTCTATCGACCTGAATATATGACACATGCTTGAATGTTTTTCTAGATTTTGTGGCAAATTATCATAACTTATTGTTTCTTCATCTTGTTTATTGCCAATCTTTCTCAGGTGTCCAGAAGCCATAACTCATAGGAATGGACAGTGTACTGGAGCTCCCTCCCTATGTATGTAAAGGCACTATTGATTTCCTGTTGTAAGGTGTTTGAGGCTCCTGAGGATTTGGAACTTCATATTTCTTTCCATTTTTCTTGAGAAATGAGTGGAAAACTTTCACCCTCCATTTTGGGTGGAGTGATGTAAAAGGAAAATGCTTATAAAGTCATACTCAAAATCGGTTTCAGAGTTCGACAGAGCAGTCGGCACAAGTTTAAACATTTCGTAGCAAAAAAAAAATGGGAATCAATATTACTAAAGAGTCATTAATGACAATTTTCAAAATTAAATATTTCTTAAATTTTTTGAATTCTAAAGATTTTGTGACTTCAATTCTTACCTTCAAATATATATATATATATATATATATATATATTAAACAGTAACACGTTCAATATAAAAAATAGTAAACATTAAACAATGACACGTTCAACAAAAAAATAGTAACACATTCAACAAAAAAAATTGTAAAATGTTCAACAAAAAAAATAGTAACATGCTAAATAAAAAAATAGTAGCATCCAACAGTAATACGTTTAACAAAAATTTAAACATTGTAATAGAGTGACACCCCCATAACAGAATAAATATTCACATATTATGTCACTCTATTGCAATGATTAAATTTAAATTAAGTTTTTTATTGAATATGTTACTGTTTGATGTTACTATTTTTTTATTGAGTGTGTTATTGTTTGATGTGACTATTTTTTTGTTGAGCGTGTTATTGTTTGATATTACTATTTTTTTGTTAAGCGTGTTACTGTTTAATATTACTATATATATGTGTGTGTGTGTGTACGCGTGTGTGTATATATATATATTTATATGTGCGTGTGCGTATATATATATATATATATATATATATATATATATATATATAATTTTAAAATTCAAATGAAACATAAATATAAATTTTTTTTTTGAAAGTCTCACATTCTAATATTTAGATATTAAAAATATAAAAATTGTCAATTAGGTATACACTATTTATGGTAGGGGTAATTATGGAATACTTTTTAAAAAGAATTTAAAAATGTGCACTTATTGATAATTATTTAATAAAAAATAAGATTTAAAGGAAGATAAATTTAGAGATGATACTTAAAATCAAATAAATTCTGTAAAAAATACTCATGTCCCATTATCTCAATTGAAAATTGAGTTCAACTTGAACCCGAATTCAATATGAACTTTTCAACCTGAAAAATGGACCTTGTTTAAATTGTTGAATTTGATTCTTGAATTATACAATTCAAGGTGAAGCCTGTTTTAAATTGGGGTTCAATGCAAGTTTGACACGAATTCACTCTCGATGGGGCTGGAATATTTTTAATTTTTTATCCTACCCAATCAGCATATTGAAAATATATGTTAAAATATTAAATATCTTGAATTAGCTTCGAGTTAAATTCGAATGGACCATACTAATTTTTTTTTATTTTACTTGGAACTAATTTATTGATTTAATTTGTTATTTAATCAATCACTATTATTATATTGATAGTGAACCTCAATACTAATTGGAATTCGCTACCATATTTGTAAATTATAAATAGTATTATTTATTTAATATTATAATTAAGAAGTTGAATTTTAAATTTATAAAAGCATAAAAACAGACAAGATTGATCTAATGGTACAAAAATTATTAAAAAATAAATACATCTGCCTAAAAACATTAATTTCTCTATACGACCTCCAATATTAGACAACAGAATCAAACACACTCCTTAGTATCAAACAATCCCATTAATGTATACCTACTTCTCTTTTCATTTTAATTTTAAGGAAACTTTTATGGTACCACCGGTGGTATTGATATTGAAAATTATAATTCTTTAAGGTTAAGTTATAACTATTTTAAGGTGTAAGTTATAATTTCAAAAAACATGACCGATCGTGAAAGATTGAGATCAATATCGTATTTTTCATAATTGATTATAGGTGTCTGTGATCTATCATAATCTCTTTTAAAGAGTTATAACTTTTTCGTTCAAAATAGTAACTTTATCATACAAAGTAGAAACAGATGGTATCATTACCAAATTTTTTTTTCGGTGCCGTAAATCTTTTTTAATTTTAAATTATGTAATTACAAAATTAAATTATTATTTAAAATATATACATAACAAAATTAGTTCGATTTTTTTATATTGTACAGTCTCTTCGGTTATTGCTATTGTTTTATAGGAAAATACAGCCTTCAAAAGATATTCCCGCCGAAGCAAATTGGCGCTTCCATCTCTTGTTATTTCACAGTTGAGACGCACCTTTCTCTTCATCTCCCTGACATACTGTTCGAATCTTGAGGTGCCGATTCCAAGCTTGAATCGCAGTTAAAGTTAGTCCTCAGCTTCCCACTTACGCAATTCCCTCAAAGAACTTTCGCCTCTTTCTCTAATCTCAGCCAGGTATGCTCCCACCATGCTTGCATTTGTGTCTGTGTCGTATATATTTGAGTTTTAATGAACTTTTCATGATCTTGATTGATGATTATCGTGCGATGGGGGAAAAACCCAGGGAACTCGAATCAAAATCAGTCATCTCTTCTTCTAACAAGAGAGGCTACTGCAGTCTCTCTTGTGAGATTTACCAATATTACTTTTGTGTATCTAAACCCACATTATTCATTGCTCCTTAAATTATTCTAGGAAGTCTTTTTCTTTAAATTAGCTTGTCAACCTGTGTTGGAAGAAAATCAATACAACTTGGAGGACGGTCGAGTTATCACGGGATCCCTGGATCCTGTCATCTGATTTCATAGGAGGCACCCTCACGGAAGGGGCGACCTATGGACTGGATTAAAATTTATATTATAAAACATATAGGAAGTTGAATTTTATCCTTACACATTTTTTCCCTAAAACTATCAAATCAACTATTTCTATCACATATTCAATTATTTAATATTTGATTAATTTTTATTTTAAACATTATTCATACACGATAATATACACATATTGAAAATTTTTTATCGAATTACGTATTTTAAGAAAAGTTTTTCAGTATTTTTAAGAAAATAATAGATAAAAATAAATTTTATTTAATATAGTAAGATAAATTTTTTAGAGGATCAAATTTTATGTTCTATAGTGTCATCGCGTCGGTTTGCTAGTTTTTTAATATTATGTATAGGTTTGGATTAAAATTTCTTAATATTACGTATGGGCATAGTGCTATCGCATCGAATACAGATAAGTGAGTGGAGTTGCAAAATAGAAAAGGCTATTGGCTAGGATCGATAGAGTATTCCGTCCTAGGCGTCGGCTTTGAGCGTCGTAGAATATTACGAGCTCTAACCTTCACAAGGCCATAAGTCTTGGGGCTTTTGGATCAACGATTGGATTCATATCACAAAGATTTTGAGATGAATAAAAACTCTACCTTCCTATGATGCATCATCCGGATAAAAACCAACTGGGATGATTTTTTAAATTCTGGTCGCACCTCGGTTTTGCTGGCGAATTATCAATAAATTTGGACAAGGTTTTCAATTTTCACAAGAAAAGTTTACCATAGAGATTTGTGGATCCCCCGGCCCAGAAACACTGGCATTTGGGATAACACTTATGGCTGCTATGGAGGCAGTGGGGCTCTGAATATATGACCCAGACAAGGAATTATTGTGTTTTTGTTTCATTTTTCTCTCTTTGACTAGTTTACACCAACACATTTCTTGGCTTATATGACCCAACACATGATGGGTGGGCTCTATGTATGACCAATCTAGACCTTCCTTGCCAGGTCAGCCAAGGAATTCAAGCCCGGACCAGGAAGTGTTCGATTAATATTTGAGTTTATTTGTAATTTATATATGTTTAAACTTTCTGTAATATATTGTGCTGAAGATATGCCTGGAGTGATTTTGTTTTGCAGCTTCCCACAATTTTGTCACATATATAGAGGGACTGTTACTCTACCTAATAAAGCCAAAATATTTAGAGGACAACCCATGACCACAGAAAAGCCAAAAAGGCTATCAAGCGGGCAAAGGGTCAAATCTTCTTTCACCACACAAAAAGTTTGGGTTACACTGGTTTCTCTTGGATAACATCTTCCAAATGCTCCAATCCATTAAGCAAAGGCTGGAATTAATTCTATGCCCTAACTTTCCTTGGCAAACTATCATTTACTTTCCACCTTGTAATTCTGTGCCAACCTGAAAAGAAGCCTTTTATTTTGTATCTGTCCTGTGAATTGGACGCACTTTCTTCATCTGGGTCCTCATTCTTCATGTCACACTAACTAGCACATGAGTAAGATTGATGGGTAGTTATGACTTCTAATTTTGATCTATCTAGGAGTTGATATGAGTCTTGTTGAAAACAAGGTGTAGATATGAGTGGACAAAGACCAACCATTAGCTGGATAACTGACAAGAAATATGTTTAGTAGATTGCATTAGAGACAAGACATTATATGTCAACCTCTTTTTCACTACCTGCTGTCTCCATAACTAGATAGGCCTTGGGCAAGAAGTGAAGAAACTTTGGGTGGCACTGGTTTTTTGCTCAATTTACAGTGTCCGTAGTCTTTTTCGTTCTGTATACTGGTCCTTCAACTGTTTATTCTCTCAACTAAAGACTACGTGTTAGACCCATCCATTGGTAGAACTTCAATCCTTTTGGAGAAAGATTGGCCACTAAATACTGGTGGTTGCTGTAGCTCTTAGCACGACATTTGTCAAAAATATACCTTTCAAAGGTCTGTAAACCTGGTAATATGTTAAATGCCGATGATGCTGAAATGCTTCTGGTTGGATATGGTTGCTAAATCTGCATTTATTTCTACATTCCTAACTTGGGTTTGTTAAAGATTGCACCAGGAATTTTTTGTTAGGCTTTTTTGGGCAATTATAGATTATGAGTTGCCTCGCATTTCAAGTGGCCTGATGGTTTGAATTTTGAGATATGGGTGTGGGAAGAAATGGGCGAAGGACTGTTTGAGTTTTGGTTTGTCTTGGTAGATGAGTGGAAGGTTCAGTATTTTCCATCAACAATACCTACATGATATTCAGGTTAGGCTTCCTGGTCGCTGCTTCAATTGCAGCCTATGCAGTTAAAGAGATTAACATCAAAGGCTCGAAGTCTTCAGGTTCTTTAATCAAACCTTCAGGTATTTTATTCTTGAATTGTAAATATAATCCATTTAATTCCTTGTTGTTTGTATTACATTAACAGAAATCCAAGGTTACTTCCATTTACTTGAGACTTTTTACAGTTGAAACTTTGCTGTAGAGAAGTGTCAATGGCTAAGCCATTGATTCATCTGGATTCTAACTGAGTCTTGGTCTTTTGTTATTTTGCCTGACTTCAAGCACACTAATGTCATTGTTTAATGAATTTTGCACAGCAGAAAACGATGATGCACTCATCGAACAACATCAGATTGAAGGGGAAGCTACTGAGCAGCTCACTTCTTCTAGTGATGGCCTCAACAAGGTGGTTGTAACCGTGAATCAAATTTCTTTTATTTCTATGGCTACCTATTTGTATAGGTATTTTGAATTTTCTATGTTTATTTATTTCCTCGAGTACAATAGATACCACTGGAAGTCTGTATTCTTTTCTTCTTTTTGAAAACACATTAAGTTGTTCTATATACTGCAGGGCGAGGAGGAAGAGGAGAAAGAAGAAGTTAAATTGATTAGTGGTATCATAAACCCGGTTCCGAGTAATCCTCTTGATATTGAAGATGAGATTTTACCGGAGTTTGAAAGCCTTTTGTCCGGGGAGATAGATTTTCCATTACCCAATGACAAATATGATATAGGGACCAATTCCAGGGCAGAGAAAAACAAATTGTATGAAACTGAGATGGCAAATAATGCAAGTGAACTAGAAAGGCTGCGTAACTTAGTAAAAGAGTTGGAGGAGAGGGAAGTGAAGCTTGAAGGTGAATTGCTTGAGTACTATGGTTTGAAAGAGCAAGAGTCAGACATTGATGAGTTACAAAGGCAACTGAAGATAAGGGCAGCAGAGATTGACATGCTGAACATTACCATCAATTCCTTGCAGGCTGATAGGAAAAAGCTTCAAGAAGAGGTTGCTCTTGGAGCTTCTGCTAGGAGAGACCTAGAGGTAGCCAGGAATAAAATCAAGGAGCTGCAGAAGCAAATTCAACTTGAGGCTAACCAGACAAAAGGCCACCTATTATTGCTCAAGCAACAAGTTAGTGGTCTTCAGGCAAAAGAAGAGGAAGCCTTCAAGAAAGATACCGAAGTTGAGAAGAAGTTTAAAGCTCTGAAGGACTTAGAGGTGGAGGTTGTGGAGCTTAAGCGGAAGAACAAAGAGCTTCAGCATGAAAAGAGAGAGTTGATTGTCAAACTGGATGCCGCTGAAGGCAGAGTAACCGCTCTCTCCAATATGACAGAGGTAAAAATTTCAGGTGGTCACTCGCATATTTTAGTTACAGCCAACCTCAAGCACTCAATACTGGTTACATTGCACACCAATTCCTCACTCTCTCTCACACACACACATGTTCACGCACACAAGCCCACTCTCCCATTCAAAAACACAAATTTTGCAAAACAACACAATGGGAAAGAATGTAAAGATTTTATTCGTGCATCTTTAAGGATCCATCAATATTTTCATTGTTCATTACTGTGTTTCTGCTATCGCACCTGAACAGAAGTTTCTCAACAAACATGGTATGACACCAATGGTTTCTTGACATCATCCTTGATGCAATAAAATTTGCTTGGTGGCACTAATTTTTTGCCATTAGGCTGCTCCCATTTGGCCCCAGATCTAATTTTCAGTGATAATTCAAATATTCAAACATGTTCGAATTGGTGAATGTGCATGTAATTGGTTAGATTCATCTGAACATGTCTGGCTTCATCTGCTGCAGAGCGATATGGTTGCCAATGCCAGAGAGGAGGTGAATAATTTGAGGCATGCGAATGAAGACCTTTTAAAACAAGTAGAAGGACTTCAAATGAACAGGTTCAGTGAAGTTGAAGAGCTAGTGTACCTTCGCTGGGTCAATGCATGCTTGAGGTATGAGCTCCGGAACTACCAGACACCATCAGGAAAAATATCAGCTCGCGATCTCAATAAGAGTTTGAGCCCAAGATCCCAAGAAAGGGCTAAGCAGCTGATGTTAGAATATGCAGGATCAGAACGTGGCCAAGCGGATACAGATGTTGAAAGCAACTTTTCTCAACCATCCTCTCCTGGAAGTGAGGATTTCGACAATGCTTCTGTGGATAGCTCCACCAGTAGATATAGTAACCTCAGTAAAAAGCCTAGCTTAATACAAATATTAAAGAAATGGGGAAAAAGCAAAGATGACTTGAGTGCTATTTCATCACCTGCAAGATCCTTTGCGGGAGGCTCCCCCAGGGCTAGCATGAGCCAAAGACCAAGGGGCCCTTTGGAAGCTCTGATGCTAAGGAACGCTGGAGACAGTGAAGCCATCACTACATTTGGGACAGCAGAACAGGATTCTCCTAATTCCCCTGAGACACCAAATCTCCCACACATTAGAACACGGGTTTCTTCCAATGATTCTCTAAATACAGTGGCAGCATCGTTCCAATTGATGTCTAAATCAGTTGAAGGAGCACTAGATGAGAAATATCCTGCATATAAAGACCGGCATAAGCTGGCATTAGAGAGAGAGAAGCAAATTAAGGAAAAAGCTGAGCAAGCCAGAGCAGTAAGGTTTGGTGGCAGTTCAAATTCCGCTCCAGAGAGAGGGAAAACAGTAACTTTGCCCCCAAAACTAGCTCAAGTGAAGGAGAGAGTCGTTGTCTCTGGTAATTCAACTGAGCAACCCAATGATGGCCAGATGACTGATTCTCAAATGGTCAGCAAAATGAAGCTTGCCCATGTTGAGAAGAGGCCTCCCAGGGTCCCTAGACCTCCTCCTAAAGCATCGGGAAGTGCACCTGCTGGTACAAACACACATCCTTCTAGCAGGGTACCAGGCACTCCACCTCTGCCACCTCCTCCGCCAGGTGCTCCACCTCCACCACCACTACCTGGTGGACCACCTCGCCCACCTCCTCCTCCAGGAAGCTTATCGAGAATGGCAGGGAGTGGTGATAAAGTTCACCGGGCTCCTGAACTAGTTGAATTCTACCAATCTTTGATGAAGCGTGAAGCGAAGAAAGATACATCATCTTTGGTTTCTTCAACTTCCAACACAGCAGATGTGAGGAGCAACATGATTGGAGAGATAGAGAATAGATCATCATTCCTCTTAGCTGTATGTAAAACTCTATTCTTTTTACCCTAGGCACATTGCATTTGTGGTACTTAATGTGATTCTACAAAAGATGGTTGTTGTATGGCCTGCAATCAGGTGAAAGCTGATGTGGAAACTCAAGGTGATTTTGTCCAGTCATTAGCAACTGAAGTCCGGGCAGCTTCTTTTACCAACATAGAAGATTTGTTGTCATTCGTAAACTGGCTTGATGAGGAACTTTCCTTCTTGGTACGCGTTTTGTACCTATATTGCTTGAAATGTGCTATTTATAAAGTAGATACTTTCATGGTTTTAGGTTGAAGATAAGGTTTTACTTGGGGGATAAACTGTTTAGGGAAACACAATAGTTGTACACCTGCCACAACCTTTACATACTATTGAGGTCTACTCTGCTACAGTTCACTTAGATTAGCTATTTTTTTTGTTCAGCATTGCCAACAAGTGGAAAGAAACATGCATTTATTGAGATCTAGTCGTGTTTTAGCTCAGCTTAATTCAGTACTGCGGGAACATGAAATTAATATAATGAGTGGAAATGACCAGTTTCATTGCTGCATCATATACTTTGTGACCCATCTATGAATTATCCCTTTAATCTTTGTTTGACAAGGTTGATGAGCGAGCAGTCCTCAAGCACTTCGATTGGCCAGAAGGGAAAGCAGATGCATTAAGAGAGGCTGCCTTTGAATATCAGGACTTGATGAAGCTGGAGAAGCAAGTAACCTCTTTCGTTGATGATCCCAATCTCCCATGTGAAGCTGCTTTAAAGAAAATGTACAAGTTGCTTGAAAAGTAAGTCCAATCTCCTTACGTTTGCTTATATCAGTTAATATGGTGCAGTAAAATGAATTATGGATTTGGTAAAGGACTCTATTTCGATACTTACGAAAACATACTTAAAAGGTCAAACCACATTGGGCTTCTGTACTCCTGTTGAGAGTTGATGTATGTATTTCCTATGGCATTGCATGAGTGGTAATGATTAATCTTGTCTGTGAACTTGACCTGTTATTGATAAGTTTTAACTTCCCTTTTTCAGAGTGGAACAGAGTGTGTATGCACTATTGCGTACTCGGGATATGGCAGTTTCACGATATAGAGAATTTGGCATTCCCGTTGATTGGTTGGAAGATTCAGGAGTTGTTGGCAAGGTGTGGCTCATAGCTAGAAGAAAGGAAGTTTGTGATATCTGAATATGTATTGTTGGTTGGTTTATGTATCATGCATTCAGTCAGTAATAAGCAAGCTAATATGATTACAAGGACCTATGGGCCTTTAGTCCAATGGTATTCTTTGTCTTGTGAATACTTTGGCTTTTTGAGGTTAAGGGTTCAAGTCTCCCCCCTCCCAAAAAAAAAAAAAACGATTACAAGGGGACTCTTTTCATATACTCATATTTAAGCCATATTCCTGTCAATATGCCAACAAATTCATCAGCCCTACCTTTTTAGTCTTTTAGAAGAGCATCCACCATAAATGTTCAGGGAAGGCTCATGCATGTTAAGAAAACCTTGTTGGCCATCAGAGACAAAAAGGATCAATTTAGGAGGAGGAATTAGTATAAGCGGTAAGTGCCTTGATGTCTCTATATATCATCTTATCACTCATTCAGCATTTTCACTTGCAGATCAAGCTCTCCTCCGTACAGTTGGCGCGAAAATACATGAAACGTGTCGCATCAGAACTTGATGCGCTAAGTGGGCCTGAGAAGGAACCAAACAGAGAATTTTTGGTCCTCCAAGGCGTGCGTTTTGCTTTCCGAGTTCATCAGGTATGTCCTATCTTTAACTGATTTATGGCATCTCGAACTGGAATATTTGGGGGTCTTAGACAACCAGTTTATCAAATGCTAGTTTCTAGTGTATGTGCATTCGTGGAAGAGACTGAGGAAACAAAAAAAATCTACTAAAATTGTGCTTTGGCGACATCCTTGTCTCTTTAAAGCATTCACTATGAATGAGGATTCTGTGCTCGCACTATCTTTTATAATTGTGAAGAAACCTTGTAATGGTAAAGCAGTTTGCCAAAATATATTTGTACAAACCTTCTAACGGATTGACCAAGTGTCTTAATTTTCACAACTTATTACTTCTTTTCAGTTTGCGGGAGGCTTTGATGCAGAGAGCATGAAGGCTTTTGAAGAACTGAGGAGTCGTATCCATGCACAGACAGGCGAAGGCAATAAGATGGAAGCATGAGATGGTTTTGTACTTCTGTTTTTTGTTTTCCTATCCTGTTTACGCCCAATTCTTAGTCCTATGTGTCGTTATCTTCACCATGTTGAGGTGGAAAACACCATCCATATTGATCTTGTACAATCAACAGTTAAATTCAAGCGATAAAATACATATATAGAGAGTAATTACAAGAGTTGTAATCCATGCCGATTCAAAACGCTTATCACAATGCAACAAGAAATACTATTGGAGTTGAAGAAGTTGGTTGTGTTGCTTATTTTTCTGTTATTCAATGGTTGATTTGCAAATGTTGATAAGAAAGACCATATATGCCTTACGTTATGTCAAGAAAAAAGTGGTCTATAAACATTAGTAAGAGTATTTAGCAAGTGAAATAGTTTTGGTAACAAGTTTGGAGAGTTAATTTTTAATGTTTTCAATGTTCCATCAGCCACAAGTTTTGTTCATATGTCACCAAGTACTGCTTGAAACTGAATCAGCATGAAGTTTGGGAGGCATATGTAGACTGGGTGGTCAGCAAGGCCCATGTCCTAGGTTGGTGGCCTTCATTACTCCTTTGGAGGGGCATCCGCCTAAGGTCTATTCAAGTGGTGGAACATACATCATAATTTGTGGTAGTAAGAGCCTGCATTCGCGCAGCCCTTGTCTAATTAGAAAAAATGAAAATTATGTTGAAGCACCCCGCTTAACATTTTTTTTGGGATAGAAATGGTAGTTATTATTTTATTGATTGGAATTGGTTACATCATGTTGAAGGAGAGGTGTCAAGAACAAAGGACAATCCTTCAAATGTGGGGTTCCATACAATTTTATGCATACTTTCCTAGGCAGTGCGCTATAGCATTACCTTCTCTACGGGTCCATGAAAAGAAAAGCTCAACAGAACTACTTGCAAAGGACTTGACCAACAAACTTGCCTACTTCAGACAAATTCGTCATGCCTCTTTGAAGGGCATCAATAACCAAATTAGTATCGTCGAACCACTTTTTCATACCCAGACTGCTATCTTAATACCACAACTTGCCGCTAATGCCTCCATATGATCAGGTTGAAGTAATCCTAGTATTCTTTGACAATATCCCATTATAAACGAACCATTTCAATCCCTAATCACCATCCCTGACACCTGAGCAGCCAGATTCAATAAAATTTGCCCCATCAAAATTAATTTTCAAGACCCCTCTTATAACATTGGTAGAGTAGATATTGGTAATCATACACTCTAGATATATATTGGCAATTGCCATGTGAAAAATTCCTTAAAAACAAAAGTATACAATGATCAAAGATATTTAACAGCCGAAATTACATGATTTATGGTTCTCTCAGTCTCTCAAAAGAGATTTAAAGCAAGAATGGGATGTTCTTATCGCATTGTGATCACAAGACATCTGTCTATAAACTTGGCACCTCCAACCTTCCCTTGAATTTGAGATGGCAGACAAATGACGCGTCTTTGATCCCCAGCTTCCACCAACAACTCAGATCCTCCCCTGTACTGCAATTTTCAGAATGGGGAATAATAAGCACCATGAAACCTGTTAATTTTATCATAATTATAATGCAAGTATAAGAAGACAATAAAATCAGAGAAAATGATGCAGATAACAATGTCAACAAGTTGAGATCACAGCTACTGAAACATCATTTGTCAATTTAACACTATACATGACTAGTCCTACCCATAATTAGAGTTATTTGCTGTCTGAAGGGTTAAGTCAGTGCTGATATGACTACATCTGCCATTTCCATTTCCTGCGGAAAAATGGAAAACGATAACCCTCTAGAGGTGCTACTTCTGTAAGTTCCATAAGGATGTCCACAAAGTATTTTTAATGGCGTACAACCTCCCTGCCATTCCCGAGGAAAAAAGATATTAAAGGTGAGGGAAAAAGGATAGTTGCGGTGGATCAGCAGAACCTTGTAACTAACAAGAAGACTTATCCTGAATGATCTTACGATGACAAAAACAAAAAATGTCTTTCTTAATTTTTACTTTTCCTCTTTAAGAAGTGTTAAACAATCAGGCCATCTCTCCTGCAGTGAATTCTCATGGAATGAATTCCCGTGTTTTTACTCCTTGTGAAATCGATTCACTACAGAGAAAAGAAGTAAAAGGGAGTAGCCATACTTGATATAGCTTGATTTCCGACTTGTCAAAACCTGGCATGAGAAGGGTCACTGATTTATTTGCTGGATCAAACATAACTGTACATGGGATACTGCTGTTGTCGCCTGTTGAGAAAGTAAGAAGATCTTGAGCACCTTGAAATAAATTGTTCAGTATGATCTCATTCCAGTCTGGAGGGGTATGCATTGAGATATGTGGTATGGAAGCAAAGGGCAATGGTGAAAAATTCTTCTTGACTTCCTCTAATGATTCTGCAAAAGAATTTGATGTGACACAAAATGCTCCAGAAACCTGTGCACCAGCTTGGATTGCACAACCCCAGTAACGTAATGCAGAACTCAAAGAGGTAGGACTGTTTGGGTCCATCACAACGTAACAGCCAAACCTGTGTGGTTCTGCCAAGACAGAAGATCCTCTCTGCAGCATACGTACCCATGCAGAATCTTATTTAAGTGCATAAACATCAGACAAATGAAAAAAGGAGCCGGAATACCTCCAGAGTTTGTTCCAAATAGTCCCATATTTCTGCACTCATTTTCCCATTGAGATGGGACCCCCTACCAGTTAAGCTCATCGCTTCATCTACAAGTCTCAAGAGAGAAGGACCAGCTAATCTCCCTAAATCAGTCCTTTCAGCCAATTTCCGTAGATATTTCAAGTACAACCTGTGTGCCAATGTGTGATTACATACAAATTACCATACGGGGGCAGGGGGGAGGGGGAGGGAGAGGAGAGAGAGATTTCTACCTTGCTTTGCTGTTTGCACCTATCATCCGTATTGTTTCTTCAGTGTTCAGACCATCATATATAACTATGTCAAATTTGTCTTTTTGGTTTTTTCTCTGAGTCACATTCCCAAAGAATCCTACAAGCCTCTCAAGTGCTAAGATGGAAAATATGGAATCCATCCCAGGAAGCACACCAAGCTCTTCTCCCACCACCTACTAATTTATGAAGAGAGAAGCATGAGCATCCTTCACACAAAAGAACATGGAAATCCACATATTCTGGATGATGATGCACCAAACAATAGAAAAAGATTGTTACATACCCACCCCTTCAAGAACCCCCTGGGTCATATTCAGACGAGCATCTGCTTGCTTCAGTCGATTGAGAGGTTCAAGAAGCATCTGCATTTGTTAAGAATAGAACATGTCAAGTTAGAATCCATTCAAATCAAAACCTGAATATGAAAAAAAAGAACAGGGAAGAGGAAGGAAAGAATATACTTGGGTAGTTTCCAACCGAACCACTGACAGGTTGCTGCTGCATGTGATAGGGGACGTTCCAATCCTACAGTTCAGAAGATATTCAGCTGTAGGGTCTTGAGAATGTATCACTAAGCAGGTCTTAAGCCCGGCCATTGCATAATGCTGAGCACCAATTAACATATAGGTTAGGGTATCATGCTTGTAATTTTGTAGCAATAGAAGCAAGTATTAAACAATGATGCAACCTGCGAACACATTAGATAAATCCTTTCTATTTTTATTTTGTTTCTTTTGCTTATTCATGTGTTATGCAAGCACAGTTTGGTATTGTAAACAAAACATATTAGCTGAATCTACGATGCCATTCATTATTAGCATGCCTCCCAGGCTCCTTATGTTTACTACTTACAATATCAACATTCTAGACTCTAAGATGGTTTATTAATGGTGTCACGCCTAATTAGCGCGCGCACACACACACACACATATATATTCAAAATCGGAGAAAGGAAAATTCTCCAAATTGCTACATTATCGTGATCATGGATCTAAATTCTGAATCTCCTGGAAAGTCTCATACAAGACGTTGTAAATTTGCAATTACAAAGGTGCCCTGAAGTATTCCTTGTTTGAAATCACTCTAAAAATGTTTTTTTGTTTGTTTGTGTGTTGTTGCTTTTTTTTTTTTTTTTTGGGGGGGGGGGGGATGGGATGTTGAGGGTGTTCTTCCAGATTTTATATTTTACTATGATTACTGCTTAAAATGAATCTCATTATGTAACATTTCAAATAAACTAGGTGGGGTGGCTAGGATTTTGAAGGTACAATTTTCAGCTGATCTTCAAACAATTGATCAAAGAAATGTTCACATTCTAAAGCAATCAGTGTGCTTGGTTCAAAGAATGCCTTGGGGAAATTTATAGCATTACTTCCACGCATAATTGGCAAAAACCAAACAATCGAAAAATGTGATCTCTACAGTACTATAGACCTAAAGAAAACACAAGTTCATTAACAACCCAAATAACAACTACTCAGAGCGCATGCACACACACACACACAAATGTGCAATGAAATACAAAATTAAGCTGAAGACAAATAAATATACATAATTAAGAATGAATAAGTAAATACATGGGCGGCGAAGATGGCTGAGGTGGTCTTTCCAGAACCACCTTTCCCAAGAAACGTCACCAACTTTGTGGGTCTCTGAGAAGTTGAGGGCACATCGATTTGCGGCGACGCTGCCGTTGTCAGAGCTCGAGATCTTCTGGTAGGTCTTTTGGTGGGCCTTACAATTAAAAGTTCAGAAAAATTTGGATTTTTCCAGAGAGAAGACGACAATGGTGGTAGGACTGACGATGTCGAAGAAGCCATTCCTCGTTAGAAGATGGACGCTAGGTCGTGATGAGAAGTCCAGGAGAGAAGAGACTATGGGTGGTCTAATCAGAGATTGTTGATGTGCTTGGGCTAGGTAGGTAGGCATTTCTACTCAAGAGACCCTCTGTAGTTTTCGATATTTCCATGTCCACCCTCTCTGTTATCTGAAATATTGTTACAGTCCCTTATTAGTCTACATATGTGCTTCACTTACACCTCGACCCTAGCCTAAAAACTTTTTTTTTTATCTGAATTTAAAAAATTGTTCAAATTTGATTCGTTTAAAAAATAAGTTAAGTCTGAACAAAGTCAAAGCGAGCCGAATTTGAGTATTTACACATAAACGAGTTGAGTTGAGCCGAACCAAGTCAAGTTTGTTGTTTTTCAAATGAGTTTAAAAAATTATTCAAGTTTGCTTTGTTGTTGAGTCGAACCCAGCCGAGCTCGAGTAACTCTATTTAATTAATAGTCTTAGATAAGAGGTGTCAAAATAGAATATAATCTGTCACAATATGAAATTAGAGGATTTGAATCATTCATTTCGTAAACGAGTTGAGTATTTTTTGACACAAACCCACTAAAACTGGACATGAACTCGCCTCACCCGATGCAATTAGCAGACTTATTTACACCCCTTTGCCGTTTTGATAGACAAAAAGTGAATAATGTCACAAAGATCTTTTTTAAAAATTCTAAAATTACTCTTACACTTGATAAATAGAAAAGGTGCAAGATCTTGTTTAGGAACTCCTTTATTATTTACTCATAAACTATTTATGTACGCTAATAAACTATTGAGCTAATCTCAATTTGTATCTTGAAAGATCACTCAAATCTTAATTTATATTCTTAAAATTTAAAAATATCAATTTATACTTTAAAAGATATAAATTTGTATCAATGTATACTGAGGTTAACTATCATTCATTTTGTCGTTAAAAAAATTTGGTATAATTATAAATGATACGTTGAAAGTTTAAATATTTTACATTTATGATTAAAAAAGAATTTCATCTATTAATACTTCTTAAATACATCTCAATTATGTCTAATCGTGTTATTTTGTGTCATGTCATATCATTTTCGTCGATAAAAAATATTTTTAATACAAAATATTTTTGTATTGAGTCAATTGTGTTGTATCTTATTTTTCATATTTACGACAATTTATATAATATTACTTAATATTTTTTAAAAATTATAAAAATACATATTTTTTTTGCCTACAATATTCATTAAATAGTTATTTTCTATCTACAGTTGTGTTATTTATATATAACTTTAATTTGATCAAATAGTCAAAAGGTTCGTGGCTAACTATAGACATAAAATAACTATTTAATAAGTATTATAAGCAAAAAATAGGTATTTTATAATTTTTTTAAAATATTTTTTTTATTGACTTGAACATGATACGAAAATATTATGACATGATACAATTGAGAGCTATTTAACGAACATAAATAGAAGAAATTTTTTTTGAATCATAAATATGAATTATTTAAATTTTAAGAGTGCAATTTATAATTAGTTCAAACTTTTTTAATAGCAAAATGGATGGTAGTTATCTTAGGTGCACAATGATACGAATTTATGTCTTTTAGGGTATAAATTAATATTTTTAAATTTTAAGAATATAAATTAAGATTTAAACAATCTTTTAGGATGGAAGTTAAGATTAGCCCTAAACTATTTATGTGCAGACAAATTAACTTGAGGTGTGTATAAGCTATTTATGTATCTGCGGGGAGGGGTGTGCGTGTGTGTCCCAACGAAAGGTACGAGATTTCCTCGATATATTTTTTTTTGATAGATCACCTATCATGTTTTTTTTTTTTTTTTTTTTTTCATGTTTTGATTTAATAGGCAAGAGTGTTTGAGTCAGTTTATGCGTATTTAGATTAATCTCTTATCCAGTCCAATTAAAGGCAAAATCATCCACGTTAAAACAAGAATATTTATGAGGAATAAATCTCTTATAATTTGGTTTTAAAAGATTGTTAAGATTCGAATTCAGAATGTCTAAGTTTACAACTCGTTTTTATTATCACGTGAGTCACCTTTTGAATTATAGATCTCCCATTCATACATTCAAGTGGGTCATTAACTCATTAACAACGAATGATTCGTCAAAAAAAATTAAAATGAACGAGTAATGCTAGAGTTATCAAATTTTGGAATCAAATTTAGAGTTCAAATAACATGATATGATATTATTTGAAGTCTTTATTGAGGCTCAAATGATATAACACCAAAATAAAGAAGCTCATGTCAACTTTCATGTCATTTGAACTCTAAATTTGATTATAAAATTTAATCAGTGTAAAATTAGTGCAATTGAATATATATTAAGATCATAAAGAAAAAACAGGTGGGTGATGGCACATCTCTCTAGCAATCAAATGGGCCTTGAGCAGGCTTCCACTCATAAAAGCAACAACACAAGAGAGCTTCGACAGATTTACAATCAACTTTGATGATCCCAAGAGCCACAGCCAGACTCGGCTAACAAACAAATCTGCTGGAGCCTTGTTGGCACCATTGACCTATTTTTAGCCATTTGAGCCTGCGGCTTTATTTTGCAATTTTTTTCGGACCAAGTACTAATACAGGAAGAAAACCATGAAGTTCAAAGTCCAGGTGAGATAAAGTTCAAAGCTTGATCTTAAGTTTCAAAAATAGGGACGATGGTCATTAGATTAACTATTAATTTTTTATTTTATAATTTCACTCATCGGCAAATTGATTGGTGTTGTGACGATGCTCCCTTGAGCATTATTAGCAAACCTTATCAAAGCTTGGAGGTTGATCATACCCCCTTCTCAATAGTTTTTTTAGACTTGCCCAAAAAATAGTCATATAGTTATTAATATAACAGAAAATTTAAAGATTTTCACAAACATATTTCATTCCAACCTCCCAATCTACCTACCTGATCAAACAAGAACATATAGATAAAAAAAAAGGCATACATTGCATAAGTTTCTCTTATTGTGGAGTTTGGAATGTGTCAATTGTATGCAGCCCCGACTCTTCGCGTATGGGGAAATGTTTTCGGAACTTGAACCTTTGATGAAAAACAGACCCGAACAGACAAACTGTAGTCTTTTCACATACTCTTGTGCAAAATTCTTCCTAATTAGAATCCAAGGTTACAAAGCAGAGGAAGAGAACTAAGAGACTTATAGGAATCACATCAATTGCTGAGAAAAAATTATAAGAGTTTCACAAGCAGTTTTTCATTTATTAACCCATTTTTGTACATAAAAAGTCCAGCTACTTAGCAGTCAGCACCTTCAACAACCGGAAAGGAAAAATTGTGCAAGGGACTAGCCCTCGGTGACCTTGGTGGTAGCTCAGAAATCCGATGACCATAACAATCGTAGTAAATCACACCGGAAAACTCCGGTGGCTGGCACTTCTCACCCATCAGAATTTCCTTCTGCCACAAGCCACCTTCTCCAAATTCTTCCTCACCTTTGTCTCTGATTTCAGCCC
This sequence comes from Ilex paraguariensis, assembly GCA_963454935.2. Lineage (NCBI taxonomy): Eukaryota > Viridiplantae > Streptophyta > Magnoliopsida > Aquifoliales > Aquifoliaceae > Ilex > Ilex paraguariensis. The sequence continues at coordinate 28,502 of CAUOFW020001127.1, forward strand.
CGGACTCTTCGTCACCGCCTTTTTTATGGTTAATGAACGGAATAGCCTTGTTACTGATGGTGGTTATGAGCTGCTTTGGAGACCGTAATGGCGACCTTGGCGCGATTTTCCGATCAGTTGTTGTCTCGGCCACGTACTTTCTTGATGCTTGCTTTGCATGCTTGGCACATAGAGCCACCAGAGCTGACACCGAGACCAACAAACCTATTGCTAGTGGTAGAGAAGTGAAAGGATCACCCGCGTGTATCGGCGCCGGACGGACCATTTTTGTACAGTGGTTTACCGGAGGAGACAAAGGGTTTGATTGTATATGATTGAAGGCTTAGAGGCTGAAAAATATATATATGGTTATATTTATAGGGTTGGCTTATTTTTCTTACATTATAGGTAGCAGTTGGAGGGTGGAAAATTCAACTTTTATTAGTCGTGTTAATTAATATTTTATATTATAAATATGAATTGCAGTGGTGACAATTTGTCATTAGATTAGGTGAATAGACTTTGTCAAATTAAGAGGAAATGACATTAAACTTTGAAAGACATTGAATTCTATAGTTTTTACCCTCTTGGTGTATAGGGTTTGAAAGGGTGAAACTCTTTAAGGTCTTAAGAGAGAGAAAGAGCATGGATCAAAGGGCTATATTGACAACGAGGTCTTCAATGGACAGCTCAAATCATTTTAAATTAACATCAATCGTAATATGATTTCAAATTAACATTGCTACACATTTCGTGCATGTTATTCTAGATGATTCGGTGTAATTTTGACCACACAATTCTTATTGTGTGGTAGATAACCTATCTTTGAAAGTTGAGTCGAACTATAGAAGATGAAGTTCTGATCAACATAATTACATAATGAGAATCAAATGCTTAAAATTCTATTATATCATCAAAGTCTCGTTTGAATCGGTCTCATACAAATTATATAGTTGTTTCTAAGTTATACGATTCTCATTGTGTATTATACACTTCAAGGGGTCCCAACCCAAAGTAGGAAAATATTATTTAGACTCTAAAAATTGATACAATTTGTAGATTCTATCGATCGTTACCATTAAATAGATAATGAATCCCAATAAAATTAACTTTTGAATTATTGCCCCCTCAAAGTAATGACCTTGTCAACTAGACTTAGGTTATTGGCAGGTGGTTGAGTCAACGCCCAGGGTGTGAAGACATGCATGCCAAAGATGAGGCCTATGAAAGGTCATTGTTAGTTGCTTCCTTGTTGGGTAAGGCTACAACGGTACGTGCCGAAATTGAATCACAACCCTTGATTTGGTTTTGAATGAATAATAACCATTGATTGAAAAAACAAAAAAAAATACATATATAAAACTTGCAATTTTGGAAATTAAAGGTTACTAGCTAGTTGACTGCCTTGCAATTTGGAAATTGGTTTGTCTCACTGCTTCTATATTGAGCCCTCCTAATCATTGACCAACTTAGCCACCTGCTTCCTTGAACTCGTCCAAAACGCGTTGATCTTCTCATTGGTTTTATGTTTTTTTTTCCGCATAGTCTCCATACTTGCACCGACTATTTCTTAAATTTAACGGCCGATTACTATGACTTGAACTGAGTTAGAACATGTCTTTAAGGAAGTAAAAGTAACTAATTCTTACGGATTATATGAAATGAATTGAATCTGAGACTTTTAAATTACGAAAAGTCAACTCAATTATTGAACTACCCTAAAATTATGTTCTCATTGGTTGAATGTAGGTTGACGAGGGTGCAATAATTTTGGATTGATTGGACTTTAAGATATCAGAATGTGGCAATTTCATTGTTTGTTAGTTTTTCCCAAGAAAATCTAGTAGTTTTCTGCTTGTAATATGAGAATATGAAATCTCTTTCCACGTACCCGCGAACGAGCATTTCATCTTTTCTAAGTTGAAAGTATTTGAGTTTTTTAGGGTAATCAATTAATTTTTTTGTTACATTTTTGATTCCCAAAACAATTACAAGAATTAATCCTGATGGTGGCTGCACCAACACATAATGTTGTAGAGTGGATTCTTGATCAACTTATTTATCAAAGCGGGTTGGGGTGATCTAAAAGTTTAAAAAATCCTTTTTATTATTATATTAGTATTAGCTTGAAACATCCTCAATTATATAGGCTACTAGAATTTTAAATCGAAAGGTCGTCGTTCTCCTAAACACACACGTACAAATATATATACACATATATGTATATATAAATGTGTGTGTACATGTATGCAAATATGTGGATGCGTGTGTGTGTGTGTGAACTTCTTTGAACCATTCAGTTCATAGCTAAATTGATGTCATGGATAATATTCAAAACTGATGCAGGAGTCACCCTTCTCTCTCTCTCTCTATCAGGATGACACGCACTAGTCTATTACACGCTTTCTTGAGTTCAATTATTTGAAAATGGATGTCGGGCTAACAATTTTAATTCAAGTTTACTAAGTAAAATTGATGATTTCATTTTTAATGTCTTGAAAATGCATAGGCAGGTCAACTATCGATTTGACAGTTAATATAAACAATATTGCTAAGGGTGACAATGGTGTTATCTCGATCATATTTGTGCCGTATCAAATTATTTATAGATTTATGTCAAACATTAATCAATTTGAACTCAATTCATTTAATTAATCGTGTTGTTGTGTCGGCCCAATCATCAAAACTAGGCGTTCTATTCTCTTATCCTTCAATGTCAGAGCAGCCTTCACATGGGTGTCAAAGTGAAAGCTCTCATCTCTCGCCTGTCTCTCATCTCTCTAGACTACCGTCGTTGTAAATAATAAGCAGGGAGTCCACATCCTATCATCCTTATTTGTTCATCTCTGTTGTCCAGTTAAGGCACTACATAGAGTGTCTAATGTTAGGGTTTGAACATTTTGTAGCATTATTTTATTAGAGGTTTGCAAGAAAGCATGGATCCTTTATTTCTAATATTTTTTAGCACCATATCAAATCTGTTGTTTTGGTTTTAACTACTATTTTGCAAAAGTAAATAACAAATTTGCAATACATATAGAAATAAGAGTGTCAAATGTGTCGGGTTGAGTCATTTCGTATTTGTGTCAAAAATTCCTAAACACTAACTTGACCTAACCATTAAACGTGTTACCCAAACCTGACATGTTTAACACGTTTAATAAAAAAGTTATTTTTGAGTTAACACATTACACGACATGTTAAATTGTTTAACCCGACCTGTTTAAGCCACATATCAAATTCTATTTGTTTAACTACTTTAAAAAAAAAATCAAAAGATTTTATTGAATAAAATTCAAACAATTACAAGAAGCAAAAAGAAACCAATTCCTAACATCCATTTCCAATTAAATGACTTTAATCCTTCAAAACATGAAAGAAAAAAAAATCAAAAATTTCTTCTATGAACACTAAAAACAGCCACTTTCATTGCTTGCACAATCATTCTAGCTCCAAATATGCTTAAGCAAGACCAACAGGCAGCAGCCTCCTACACCCCCACATACCCTACACAATTCATCCCTGATCATCCAGAACTACGATACATTTTTGGTTCTCAAAATTGGTAAACATCTCGATTTGGTTGCAAGAGTGAAATGACTGTAGTCCCATCAAGAGCATGAGTTGTGTGCCTAAGATAATTAATAATTTGATGCATTGTTGAACTATCAAGCCTAGTGGATATCTCACCTGATTGCATACAATCCATTGGTTAAAATTCCCACCAAAAAAAAAAGGAAAAGAAACAGTAAACAATAAACGTCAACTGCACTGCGTTATTTGCGATGTCTGCTTCAACTACACTGCCTGTTTAGCTGCTTCAGTTGGACTCTATTCAGTTGCTTCCTCTGGACTGTTTCTCACCTGCTGTCTGTTTTGCTTTTGCTGGAGTTTTCTACCTACAGCTGGAGCATACTCCTTCAGTTGGATTCATGCATTAGAATTTACATGTAAAATCATGCATTAGAATTTTAATTCCTTATTTTCGATCGCATCTCTCATCCTGATCTCTAATCCTATTGCATCTCAAATATCTCAAATTTTTTTCTGCACCTATTTAACCTATTTAACTAAAACGCATTCAAGTTTCAACCCAAAAATAAAAACAAGAACTATACTAATATACTTCCATTATGTTAAGACCACATGTTCCACATCAGTCATTCATATAATATACAAAATATACTGGCATAATAAAACAAAAGCAGTAGCAAATAAGCAAAAGCAATAGCAAGTCAGGATAAACGTCAACTGCACTGCGTTATTTGCGATGTCTGCTTCAACTACACTGCCTGTTTAGCTGCTTCAGTTGGACTCTATTCAGTTGCTTCCTCTGGACTGTTTCTCACCTGCTGTCTGTTTTGCTTTTGCTAGAGTTTTCTACCTACAGCTGGAGCATACTCCTTCAGTTGGATTCATGCATTAGAATTTACATGTAAAATCATGCATTAGAATTTTAATTCCTTATTTTCGATCGCATCTCTCATCCTGATCTCTAATCCTATTGCATCTCAAATATCTCAAATTTTTTTCTGCACCTATTTAACTAAAACGCATTCAAGTTTCAACCCAAAAATAAAAACAAGAACTATACTAATATACTTCCATTATGTTAAGACCACATGTTCCACATCAGTCATTCATATAATATACAAAATATACTGGCATAATAAAACAAAAGCAGTAGCAAATAAGCAAAAGCAATAGCAAGTCATTTTTGAGATCATATTCTAAAAGATAACTTGCTATTGACATGCTACATGAAACTAAAACAAAATAAGCAGTTGCTGCTCCTGCAGCAAGGCACCACACAAAACTTTGACACTTCATGGATCCTAATCAAAAGAAGAAATACTTCAATCAAAAAAGAAAAACAAGACAAACACAAACTAATAGATTAAACACTAAAAATAACGATGTACCTTCAATCAATGATCATCATCAATCATAGTTGATGTTTATTTGTTGGTTTATCAACACCATCCAGTTCTAGCCTATCTTGAATATCAGAAGCATGATTTGATTTAGCCATGGCAACATCATCAGCTACAGGGCATGTCCATCAATGTGTTCGTCATTCAATGGAAGTGAATTCATCTGTTTCCAATACAAATGCCAAAAAAAATGTAAGCAAAATATATAACACACATACAAATCAATACATTTTTGGTCAAAATGCAAAAAAAAAAAAATACACAAACTTTCAATACAACTTGTAAAGTGAAGTAGAGAAAAATGAGTTAAGGGGAAATACTACACAGCTTGTGGCCAAGGGAATGTATGAGTGTTGTGTGCTGTAATCCGAATCTGACTGTTTTACAGAGAGAGGGAAAAGGACAAACCTTTTCGGTTGAGCAACGATGAAGGCATGAATGACGAGAACGATGAGAATGACGAACAATGAGCCCTCCTTTACTCATCCAGACATTGCGACCAGCGGCGGTTGAGAGTGAAAAAGGGGAAATGGGGAAAAGTGGAAGTGGAAGTGGAAGTAGAAGCGGGTTAGGGTTATATTTTTTTTGTTGCTTTTATATATTTGGATAAATATTTTAAACAGGTAAGAAATGGGTAGGTCGAGTTCAGGTCAAATTATATTAACCTGTTTAAAATATACGAGGTTAATTAGGTCAAAATTGGGTTGACCTGATTTCGACACGAATCCAACCTACTTTTTTTCGTGTTTATATGTGTTTACTTGTTTTTATCCATTGACTCATTTAATTTCGTGTTTGACCCATTTGTTTCGTGTTCAGTTTGTGTTATGTTAACGTGTTATGTCGAAAATTGGCAGCCCTATATAAAAACGTTTTGAGGGATTTCATTGACTTTTTTTTTTTTTATAACATATGAATGTGAATGTTTGTTGGTTTTGCTTTGTAGTTGATTGAAAATTATTGCTGATTTAGTGGAGATGTTCGATTTTGGTTTATATTTGTCCAATTTAATTCGAATTCAACCTAAAATTGAGTCCGAATTGATTAGCTCGATTTCAATCCGAACTTGCCCTAATTCAATTCGGGCAGTACTCGGATTGAATATATCAAGTTGAGGTCGGGGTTATAATTAATATTATGGTTGAAAATTTTATACCTAGAATTAGGCTAACATTAATCCATCAACCTGTCCAAGTTGCACCCTAGGGTTAGGGCCCCTAGCTCCAAGGTAGCTCCACTCGTATATATACATATATATATTTGTGTTGCAGTTGCCAATAAAAAAGACATGTGATTGAAATGGTTCTATATTATTGTAAAAGATGAAAAAGTTCAACTATAATTTTTAAAATATTTCAAAGTATTTTTTTAAGTAGCATTTTTTTATGGCTTTTTCTCCTTTTTTCCTTCCCGTGACAACTCTTTGTCAAATAATTCCGGTGAGGAGAACCAAAAAAAAAAAAAGATATTAAAAGACTGTCCTTACCCAATCTAAGACGCTAAGATCTTTAATTGCATGTATAGTAGTACATATATGCATATTTATAAACGTAACATTATTATACTAAATTTTAATAAATAACAATAAAGCACATTTTTATTTTTTTTTATGAAATAAATTTTTATTTAAAAATTCCTTAACTAAATAGTAAATTATCTCTTTTTTAAATCCACTAAAGGTCAAATCCGTGATGCCAAGAGTTTACTATAAAGAGCATGCATGACAACCAAATTGCTGAAACAGGCCTTCATGTGTCCCCCAAATGTAGCTGTCTAAACTCGTACATGCAAAGTTGACTAATCTAATGTAAGAACATTATTATTAATTATAATATAATAACGTCGGCAAATCCTTTTCCCTACGGTCCCTGAAGATAATGTTATTCAACAATAATGACGTGAAAGAGCACCCCTATGGTTCATAATAAATGCAACAGGCTGGCCAATCCACTATGAGATAGTTGGTGATGATACGCAGAGTAATTTTTAAGTATAAGTTCAGGCGTGGAGGTCAAACAAGCAAGTCAGACCAAGAAGTTAAGGAAGAGCTCAGAGAATCAGAGCTAGAGCTCCTCCCGATTGTGACAATAACGAAAATGATAAGGGAACAACTGAATGACAACAAAAAATTTACAGGTGACAAAGAGTCATATTTAAGACACAAAATCCTTAACCAGTCAAGATCCTCTCTTAAGATCAAAGAGAATTCTTCGGATAAATGACAAAGATCTCAGTGCAGATCCCGTAGAACTAGGGACAATTCTATAAATACGATGTAACGCCCCCAAGAGTTGGGGAGGCTAGTAACATACAATCGGTTTTGTAAACCTTTCGAATGATCTATAAAGAAAAAAGGAGTAAGAGTCTCCATTAAAGAGTGAATTAGCCGAGCTCCCGAACTGGTGAACCATTATATTTTCATTGTGTCAATCTCCCAATTTTCCCTCGATACCAATCCTTGTTTTTTTGAGCCTTCCAGCTCAAATTCTAATAATCACATACTGCTCATCTCATCTGTTCCATATCACAAAGTTGCACCACTTTGATTTACACCATCAGTTGGGATTGAAAATGAGTTGCGTCATATCGAATTTATATCGTTTAAATATTTTCGTATCACATCCGACATGATTATAAACACTACAAGAAAAACTCTTTTCACCTAAGATTCATATGTGTACTTTGTATAAGTGGGTTTTGTATCATGTATTCTTGGGTTTGTAATCACCCATTTGTTAAATGGTCAATCCATGTAGACTTTGGACCCATTAAAACTAAATTCATATATGTTTGATAATTGTGTACCGACTTCATGGTAAATGGGTGTAAATGGGTATGGAGTTAAGAATTGTAGTCATGTAAAGCGAGTTTAATTTCTAGCTATTATATAGTTTATCAACTAAAAGGTCATGATTGCCCCAAAAAAACTTCAAATTAAACAATTTGTTAATACTAGTTGATGATTCTATCGATTATAAGACATCCAATATACCTTAATGTTTGAGGATTAATTAAATTGGAGAAAAATTAGCAAAAAAATGGAAAATTAGAGTGGAGTCGCTTGCGTAAAAGACCATGATAACATGAGCCAAGCCTAATACTACCAGAGATAAAAATCGATTTTAGATTAGTATATACGGATTCATTGGGTCAAAGAAATAAAGCTTCTTCACTAGTCAACCTCATTAATTAATATCATTATGGTATTAGCTAATGGGCTGTTTGGTTTGGGGAAAAATTGGGTGGATGAAAAATAAAATTTTCTCTTATTTGGTAAAAAGGAAAATTGAAGGTAAATAAAAAGTGGAGGAAAAATGCATTCCACCTACCCACCATTTTTAACAGTAATGTTATGTTAACTAAATTTTGAGATCAAATTTAGAATTTAAATGGCATCAAATAAATAAATTTAAATTAATTATCATGTCATTTGAACTCAAAATTTAATCAATATAGCATTACTATTTTTTTAATTACCCTAAAGATAGGCGGAAAGTGGGTGAAAAATTAGACAACATGGTACAAAATTTGATGCCTCAAAGTGATAAGTTGTTTTGAATAGAAAATATGTGGGATCCACTTATTTTGTTTTTTTATGGATAAAAGTATAGTAAAATGGTGAGGTCCACGCTTGTGATTCTAGAAGTTGCAGCAAAAGAGCCAATAAAGACAAGGGCAATTATGGTAATTAAGTGATAAATTTTTTATTTATTTTTTTTCTTATATCAACCAAAACAATAAAATATTCATATCTTTTAATTTTTCATCCTTTCTATCAAATAACAAGGAAGAAAAATATATTTTTTTTCCTAAGAGATAGAAAGTCTATTCCTCATAATTTTTTATCTCTCTCATTTTTTATTCTTCCTACCAAACGGACCATAAGTATCATATTTACACATGCCTTCACAACCAATCATGTTTCTTTGAAATCTCATTAATTGATAACCCTACTTGATGATACACAAATTGATTTTACACATCACCTGTCAAGTGATAAGTAATAAATGCAGTAATAAAGTAGAGAGAGATAATAAGCTAAACGAGACAAGGATAAGATTCGGTCAAACGATGACGTGGTGGTTGACTTCTTCTAAGACAGCGTGGATGAGGCTCTCATACATGACCCTTACTCTAACATGGGTAGGATGAGGCTATTGGGATAACCCTTACTCGAAGGTGACTAGGATGAGGCTTTTGAGATGACCTTTACTCCAAGGTGGCTAGGATGACCTTTCCTCCTTCCTTTGTGATGTAGCTTCCCGAACCCTGATGAGCTTGATTGGGCATGGATCTCAGTTGGGTTGGACTCATTGGATCTTGTCTAGTTGGTTTCTTTATTTAAACTGGACTTATAATATGAGTTGGGCCCTTGGGCCTAGTCCATCATTTGCCACCCAATGTCCCGTGTCCAATGAAACTTGGAGAATAGGGCATTTAGTTGAACCTAGATCCTGGCTGATGAAAACTCCTCTTGACTACGGAATCAAAGTCATTGTCAAGGCAATCAATTTTCTAGCAATTTGAGAGAATCCAACTACGTCTATGTTGTGCTTTGACTGAATTTTGTGGATCGACCTGCCCTGTCAAGTGGCAAGGGCTGGACTATTGACATTTAAAGTCCCGCGGGTTACAGACAGCCTAAATTTCAAAAGCGTGCCTAGAGATGACAAAAATAATGTTATTGCAACATCAAAATATCTAATATGATTACCTGGAGAGAGAGAGGCAGACTGCTTGCGTGAGAGCAAAGACACGTGAGAGAACTACACCTCTTCAAATCGAGCTTTTGGCAACTCGTGAGAGAGTTTCTAAACTGGAGGTAGGCTGACTATGATGCTGTCCACATAAGAGTAGAGGTTTGAGGGTTGATCGTGAGAAAGATGCACCTTTTGAGATCGATCTTTTGGCGACCCGTGAGGGAGCCACTAAGCAAGAGGTATAGGTTGCTTGCTTGAGAGCAGAGTAGAGGCTAAGCTTTTGGTGATCCGCAAGAGAGCCGCTTAATTGGAAATATAGGCTACCTGCTTGAGAACAGAGCAAAGATAGGTTAAACTTTCGGTGACTCATGAGAGAGCCGCTCAGTTGAAGAAATAGGTGACTTGTTTGAGAGCAGAGCATATATACGTCAAGCTTTTGATGACCCGCAAGAGCCCCTTAGTTGGAGACATAAGCTGCCTGCTTGAGAGTAGAATAGAGATATGCCAAGCTTTTGGTAACCCGAGAGTCGCTCAGCTTGAGAGCAATGCAGAGATATGCTAAGCTTTTGGCGACCCGCGAGAGAGCCGTGCAACTGAAGATATATACTGTCTATTTGAGAGCAAAGTAGAGATAGGTGAAGCTTTCGGCGACTCATGAAAGAGTCGCTCAGTTGGAGACATAAGTTGTCTGCTTGAATGCAGAGCAGAGATAGACCAAACTTTTGGCGACCCTCGAGAAAGCCGTTATACTAGAGATAGACCACATACTTGAGAGCAAAATAGAGATAGAACAAACTTTGGCGACCTGCGAGAGAGTCGCTACGTTGGAGACGTATTGTCTATGAGGCTGCCTGCATGTGAATAGAGGTAGAATTTGAGGGTTAACCTATGAGATGAGAAGGGCGTTGAGGAGCTGGACACTTGGGACTAGCCGCCTATGGGGTTGGGCACCCACGACCTAGATCTTGAGAGCTGGGCGCTTGTAGTGCTGGGTGCCTGAGGTGTTGGGAGCTTGGGGCTGGCGTTGAGCGCCTGAGTAAGAGCACTAATAGGCCCTTGACACTTGGCGCTGAGTCTTCTTGACAATTTCTCTTCTTAAGCGGTGTGAGCTCAGCCACAAAATCTGTTAATGTCTATGCCTTTGTTGCTTTTTTTTTTGTTAGAGTCGGGTTCAGGTGGTGATGATGATGGCGAGGACTCACCTCACTTGGCTTTGATGACATCCTTGACGTTTATGTATTTCTGAGCTTTTGTCTACAATTTTGGCATGCTCTTTGGTAGGTGCTTCATCATTAAGAAAAGAAAGTTAGATGAGTGTAGGTCTCCCAAGAAAGCAGTTATGGTAACCTTTTCATTGGGCTCCTCAATGTGGAAGATCTCCTCGTTAAAACAAGTGAGGTAACTCCTCAGGCTTTTATCCTGGTCTTGTTTTATGCTAAGCAGGTGGGTGACAAACTTCTAGTGGGGGACGTCCAACAATGAAATGTGCCACAAAGGATCTGCTTAATTCAGCGAAAGAGCTTATGGAGGCCGGGGCTGAGCTTGACGAACCATTGTCGTGCAGATCCCTTCAGAGTTGTTGGGAAGGCTTTGTACATGATTTTATCAGGAATATTGTGCAGCTGCATCAATGACTTGTAAGTTTCAAGATGATCAAGTAGGTCTTTTATACCATCAAAGGTTTTGAGGGATGACATTTTGAACTTTTAGGGAAAAGGATAGTTTGCCACATCTGGCACGAAAGGTGTGTTAATTCGCCTTACAAGGTACTCCACAGTTTCTGGTTGTTGCACTTTCATGGCATTGAAGACGTCGCCCAATTGATTTTGTACTTCTTTAATATTTTTATTCCAGTGATTTGGGACTCCTTTGAAATTGTCATCGAAATCAATTTCATGCTCTGCACTTTTTTTCTTGCCCTCATCCTCTTGAAAATGAGGGTCTCTACCATAGGAAGGGGGAGTTAGAGGAGGAAGAGGAACCACCTCATAGTTCTAAGGAGGGGCTCCCTTGTGTGGGGCGCCGAAGGGGGCTCCAAAGCAAGTGGGGAAGGGCTCCAAAGGGGGTGCCCAAGTGGGGAGCTCCTTGACACCTAGAGCTTGGAGCTCCTCTGGCTTGATGTCCTCTAGGCTGTGCTCCACGTTGTTGTCTAGCGAGCTTTAATTACAAGATCTGTTAATTCTGAGCTACGAGCTGTTGCATTGTCTCCAGCATCTGTTGTGCATTTGGAATGGGATTAGTTGGTGGAGGAGCAATCTCCTCCTCTCGTAGTGGATTGTCTTTAAGCTGATTCATGGGTGTGGTGGTGATTGCCATAGGTATAGGAAGAAGAGTGATTTCGTGAGAATTTTGTCAATTCCTACAGACGACGTCAAACTGATGATGCACAAATAAGTTTTTACACCACATGTCAAGTGATCAATAATAAAATGGAGAGAGATAGTAAGCTAAACGAGACAATAATTTATAATGGCTCGGTCAACATGACCTACGACCACTTTGAAGAGTTTGGATGGCCTGATGTTGGTGTTTTATTACTTCAAAGAGTGTAGGGAAAGTAGAGAGATACAAGCTATGAGATAGAGAGGAGAGTGATAGCAGATGTGCTCAATTGAGGGTGATGCCCCCCAAGTGTTGGTGGGGTTTACAATTTATAGTTGTCTCTATCAGTAACTAAAAGGCTAATTTGGTGGAACTGACGCCATCTTCTCAACGGATGAGTCAGTTATGACGCTCCCCATAAGATCCGATCAAATGATGATTTGGTGGTTGACTTCTTTCAAGGCAGCGTGGATGAGTCTCTTGGATGACCCTTATTCCAAGGTGGATAGAATGAAGCTCTTGGGATGACCCTTACTCTAAGGTGGCTAGGATGAGGCTCTTGGAATAACCCTTACTCTAAGGTGGCTAGGATGAGGCTCTTGGAATAACCCTTACTCTAAGGTGACTAAGAAGACCTTTCCTCAGTCTATTGTGATGTAGCTCTTCGAATCTTGATTGAGCATGGATCTCATTTGGGCTAGACCTATTGAATTTTGTCTAGTTGGACTCTTTATTTAGATTGGACTTATAACATGCATTGGGCTGACCCATCACTATTAAACAAAATCGTTCTCAACTATTAATAAGGGTGCAATCTCAATTTAAATTTAAAAACATTTAACCCGAGTTCAACTTGAACCAGACCTTTAATAAGAAACTTTCAAACTAAGCTTATATTTTTAAACTTGAGTCATTGTGAAAATTCGAGTTTAATTCTTGAGTTAATATAAGTTAGTATATTATCCTCATTTTAGATGGGTTAAAAATTTTAATCTAAACTCAAAATAGGTACAAAAAACACTATTTTTTGGGTAATATTCTCATGGAAAAATTCAAATCATCCACATAAAATCTAACAAAAAAATCTATTAATATTCTCTCAAATATATTTACACACTCAACTCACTAAATAAAATTAGTGGTTGGCCTATTGACTACCGCCCTCTTCGTTACATCTTAAACTCGCAGGTTTGAACGTCGTCGTCTTTTTTCGTGACCCCAAAAAAAAAAAAAAACTCACTATATCATACTTCATGTGAAGTCTACATGATCCAAGCTAAGTATCGGAAATTTGAAACTTGGATCACACAATACTACAAAAAACAAAGACAAAAAAACAAATGTTACTAATCAGTTTGTTGGTCTGATCTCTTTGCATTCTCATGTACATGGCTTCAATGGTGCAACGGGTTTGGACCGGTTGGGACAATTCACTTTTCGCCACCGTACTGTGGATTGATCTCGCTTCCAGGTGGCTCTGGTTGAGCATCAATGCCCGGTGGACGTGCCCGGTGGTGGTGGTGGTGTTTGAGAAATGGGGTGAAATTGAAGTTGCTGGGGGTTCGAAGAGCGATAAGAGAGAGATGAGGAAGTATTAATAAAGCCACTGGGGTTGAAGTGTTTGAGACCGTGGCATTCATGAAAGAATAATAAGAGGTGAGAGAGCCAAAACATGAGATACAATACATGGGAGATCTTCAAGGCCATGTTGGAGGAGGAGAAGAGTGAGTAGAGGAAACATGGAGCAATGATATATATATATATATGGAGAGTAAAAACTATACAAGAGGCTTTAGTAGATTGAGATCAGTTTGTGAAGGCTGACAGCTTGAATCTAATGGATGAATAAGAAATGTAGATGAGGGCTGAATCTAGAGGATGTTTGATCCCATGTGTGAGTCTTCTATGTATGTTTATTTGGTAATTTAATGTGTGTGTGTGTGAGAGAGAGAGAGATAAATACAAGGAGTAGCTATAGTGGTAATATGAACGAATTGTAAATTCAAATATTCTGAATTCGAATTTTGACAAAAAAATGGGGTTAGGAGAAATTTATTCTTCATAAATATCTTAATTCCCGTGTGGATGATCTGTCTTTTACCAAGAATAATCGAGGTGCGCATAAATTGTGTGGTCGCTTAACTTGAATTTAAGTCCAACTCAACCCAAGAATTTTATTACTTTTTAAATATTTGGGTTGGACTTGGACAAAAAATTCCAGCACAAATTGAGTTCGGACAATATTTCCGCTAGGACATTGGGTTGATGGGTTATACTTAAACCTAAACAAAATTTATGAAATAGGGTTGAACCCGATTTCAACCCAAAATTAAAATAAAAAAATAAAAATTGCACATCTATTCATTATCATTTAGGTTTGAAGCCTATTATAGACGTGAAATTTATTCTTTCTATTTTCTAATTTAGTTTTGATTGGTGAAAGATTTATAGAATTTAGGTTCAATTTTGAGGCCAAACCAAAACTAAAACCAATGTTAGATTCAATTTGATTTTGATTAACGAGAAGCATGATTTTAATCTAATCTTAATCCGAATTATGTAACTTGAGCTCAACTTAAGTTCAAAAACTTAATCATAAGCTAGTCTAGGGTTAAAGTTGCACGAGTTAAAACATGGGTTGAGTTGAGGGTTTGATACTCTGAGTTGAGTCTAAATTGGCATCTCAACTCGTCTAAGTTTCAACCCTATTTTCAACTCCAGCAAAAAAGCGGGCCTAATTGGTTGTTGAGGTTTTATGGGCCTTCGTATTGGACTTTTCTTCCCCACGTTACGTACCTAGTTTTTGTTTGGGCTTTTACCGCCATTCCATTTTAGGAAATACGACGTCGTCGGGAAAAGACTATAAAATGAGGCGGATTGCTTCGTTGCAACGCAAACCAGATTAGAAGAACATAAACAAAACTGCAACGGGATTTCCGTCGGACCAACAGCTTCACCGGAACTCGAAGAGATCTCCGATTAAATTCAATCACTCATATAATAAGAAGAAGAGAATATGGTATGAAAATCTAATCTCTCCCTCTGTCTCTTCAGATGTAAATATATGAAATTTTTAGGGTTTCATTGATTGATTGCTTGTGTATTAAGTAGTTTTTGTATTACGATTTATTATCAGTTAATTATTATTTGTTTTGGACGGTATGTATCAGTCCTTTCAATAATTCTAATACTTCGATTATACAAAAAGGATATTTCAACGAATTGGATCATAGAATTTTGTTTCACCCTAGAATTCGGATAAATTGAAAATTTGCTGGATTTTACGTGATAATGGGTTCATTATCAGTTAATTATTATTTGTTTTGGACGGTATGTATCAGTCCTTTCAATAATTCTACGATTTCGATTATACAAAAAGGATATTTCAACGAATTGGATCATAGAATTTTGTTTCACCCTAGAATTCGGACAAATTGGAAATTTGCTGGATTTTACGCGATAATGGGTTCGTTTGCATGGTGAGAGGCCTTTAGGTGGAATTTAGGAATTGGGAGGACCGCCTTATATATTTGTAAAGGATTTTTCAAAGCTTGGTGTGGTAGCCAAAAAAAAAATATCAATCATTGAGCTTATTCTTATTTTGTTTCCTTCACATTTTCTTTGTTTGAAACAAATTTATGGGGACCATATATTTACTAAGTCATCAACATGAAGCCAGTTTTTTTTTTTTTTAGTAATTGAACTATGAGTTTTAAGCTAACATTCTTACAGAAAAAAAAAAACTCATCTGTGGGTTTGTAGGAATTAGTATGCTTTTATATATGTAGTTCACGGGGCTTTGTTTGATGTTGTAAAGGGACGATCCCTTGATAAGTTTTTTAATGATCCGCTGCTTCGAGGAGTTGACACAGTGGAAGTTTTATCTCACATAGTCCATGTTGAGTTTTTCGTTGGTATAATTTATCTGTTTTTCATGTCATATGGATATGTAATTTTAGGATTTTAATTACTCTGTTCCTTAAGGTGCGCTGTTCTTTTTAAAAATTAAATCTTTGGTCTTTTATTCTTTTTGCCTTTCCTATTTTCATTAAGTTGCTGAAATTGCTTTGTTGGTTTTCTGCAGTCTTCACTTGCAGCTGCTAGAGCAGACAATTTTTATTACCCACCAGAATGGACCCCAAAAAAGGTATGCTTGCTTAGAATTCAGTCCCAGCTGCTCTCTCTGTATTTTTGTATTATTTAGATGACGCATCGTTGTCGATTCTTATATGTCTTTTATCTTCAGGGTTCCTTAAACAAGTTTCATGGTCAGCATGCCTTGAGGGAGAGAGCAAGAAAAATAGACCAGGGCATCTTGATTATAAGGTATTGAATCAAAACCATTATAAGAAGTATGTGATTTAGGTTTTTTATTTCTAGCACAAAAGCAATGTATTTTTCAAAAAGTTTTGGAAATAGGGACATTCATCTAAGCTCTTGCACCTTAGGAAGAATACATTACACATTACATTGGGGCAAGGGATCCTTACGAAGACTTGAGATTCAGTAAATGAGAGATTTATAATTACTTAAGAGTCTCCCATACTTCCATGGCTCTTGATTTTTAAGTCTCTGGTGATGTTAAATTGGGGAAATAATATATATGTACATTGGTAATGACTATTGTATTTGTTTTTATTGAATTCTTGTGTAGCCATTAATCCAAAATGCACAAAGAAATGAAAAGATAAAAACTTTGATAACCACCTAAAAGAAGTTCTTTGATTTTTATACAATTTGAGAAAGCCTATTGGAGAATGTTGCTGTTACATTATATCAAAAGCATAGGTGAAAAAGATAAATAGAAGATAGTAATAAAAATATGAAAAGAAAAATGTTACCATGTTGAAATGGCTAGCTGCTAATATCAATTATTTTCCGAAGGTTCGAAATGCCTTTCAATATCTGGTGTGGTGGATGCAACTCTATGATCGCAAAGGGTGTAAGGTTCAATGCAGAGAAAAAGCAAGTGGGAAATTATTATTCTACGAAGGTATGCTGTAGTTCATTATAGATGCTCAAGTGAATTTTTGATCGAGGACTGTTAATACTGAATTTCTGCTTGCTTTGATTAGATATGGAGCTTTACCATGAAGTCTGCATGCTGCAAACATGAGATTGTTATTCAAACCAATCCAAAAAATTGCGAGTATGTGATTATTAGTGGGGCCACGCGGAAGACTGAGGAATACGACGTTGAAGATGCAGAAACCTTGGTACTCCCAGTTGATGAAGGTGATTATTAACATTGAAGTACTTATGTGTGGTTGGATGTCCCGTGGAAGTCCGGTGTGCTATGCTAGCATTTTGAAATGAGTTCATCTTGTTTTTTCTACGATTTAGATGAGCTATAAATACACATGCATACACACTTGTCTGTGGATGGTTTTTCCCTTTTCCCAAGGGATTATTAGGTTGCTTCCTTTTTTCTTATTGTGATGTCTCCTTGGTAGACCGGTAATGGCTGTTAACACGTTATGCATAATAACAAAGGTCTGAATACTGTAGATCAACGTTCAACAGTCTCATTTTTCTGGGTTTTTATTTGTAAAATGGTGTTGACATGTTATTGGTGATTTCCAGATAGAAGTAAGCTAGCAGATCCTTTCTACCGTCTTGAACACCAGGAAGCGGATTTGAAAAAGAAGAAAGAAGCTGATCCGGTACTCGTACGCCTGCAGCGGATGTCTGATGCTAGGCATGCAGATGATTATGCCTTGAACAAGGCTCTTCGAACCAAACTTAGGGTATGCTACTTAGCTAATGTCTGTTCTTTTTCATCTTCCCTCTTCCTCTTCCGTGACATCCCTTTATTTGCCTTCATTTTCACATTTCAGAGTCAAAAGAAAAGAGTTGCTGAAGAAGAGGCTGCTTCCAGGAAAATTGGACTTGGCATTAGACTACTGCCACCCTCTGAAGAAGATACCGCTGCCGCAGCTCGTGTTAGGTTCTCCTCCAAGTTTGATAGAAATAGGAAGGAGAAACGAGCATTGATAAACGCTGCTTCAATTTTTCCTGTGTCATCTGGATCTTCAAAGTCCCATTTGCAACGGTTGGAGTTAGAATCCAAGAGAAGAAAAATAAATGCAGCCACAGCTTCGAAGTTGCTGGTAGGGGGTTTTAAGCCATCCTCATGGTCTCGTACTGCTGTTTCTTCTGCTGGGCGGAACAGGATTTAAAGTTGCCTTGTGGTAAGTTTAGCTTGACCGAGTTCTGTACAGATCTTGAAAAATATTTGTTGGCAGATTGGTAGCATGGCTCAATTCTGCCTCGGTTCAAATTTGCAATTGCTTTTTGTGCATATATAAGCTCTAGGGATGGTTCAAAATTTTCATTTTTTCTTTACCCTTTTGTCCACTCTCTCCCCGGCTTTTGATTTTTATTTGTTACAGGTTTGAACCTTGTTGCCCTCCTCCTTGACCCAAAAAAATAGATTACCGCGGAATGACAGTTTTCTCAACTTATTATCTGCAATCAAAGATTATTTACATAACCATGAGTTTTATCATCTGAGTTCTCTCTCTACATTGGTATATATATTCGAAGAATTGGATCCGAATGATCTATATGCAGTCTCTCTCTCTCTCTCTCTCTCTCACACACACACACACACATAAGTTTCTTAATCTGTTAGGCCATCCGTTGGATACACATCATCTGCATTGCTTGATGTTCAAATCAGATATTATGGGCTTTGCAATTTAGGGAAGTCACATGCAGGCAGGGTCATGTATACATCTGCCTTGTGGCCCGTGCCTTTATCAATTTTTTTTTTCTTTCTAAAAGCATCATGGGTGGTTTATTAAAGCAATAGAAATTGGGATTTTTGGACATACACTTTTTTTTTAAGGTTAGCTGTTTATTTAATGGTCACCATTCCTACTTTTGGACCTTAAGGTTGAAGGTGCAAACTTCATTGTCCCATCTTGACATTAAAAAAAAAAAAAAAAACCCTTATTTTCTATTTAAGAAGTAAAAATGCACTTTTTCTTTTCTTTCTATATTATCTTTGTATTATTTCTTTACTTGAAGTATTTGTTAGCATAAATTTTTTGGTTACCAAATAATAACTTATTTGTACTATATCAAAAGTTACAATCTAATTACACTAAGTTATAACTCAAATCATTTTTAAGAGTAAGCTAAAGTTTGTGAATAAATATTCATTACACTAGCGATACTTTATAATTATTAACAATTAATGTCACCATTTAATCCTAAATCATCACGAGTAATTCTACAAAATTTAAATAAAGCTAAAAAAATTATAATCCAAATGTTTTGTTTGTGCATTTCTTGTCAACTTTTTCAATGAAACTTACTCATCTTTATCCCCACCTAAAAATCACTCTCTCCCTTTGGTCTTCTAGTTTAGGAAGAGTGTTTGTTCTGTATTGTCCGTCTTCTTTCAAGACTAGCTACTCGGACTATTTTTCTTTTTCTGTCAATTTTTTTAATGAAACTCACTAATTTAATACTCATCCAAAGAATGTTATGTCTTTGTGTTATAATTTTTTGATTCAATTTGGGTTGTATAGTATCTTTCCATCATCACCTGCACATAGTGAACTCCTCCATGTAATCTAATTTACTAATTAATTAATACAAGAATTTTAATTACAAACTTGATGATAGTGTAGTATTATCTTTACTAATTTGACAGAAATAGGAATTTGTTTTTATTAAACTAAAATGTTGCTAAAAAAAGAACAGTTTTTAATTTTATTTTTTTTTGCCAATATGCAAAAAAGGACAGAAAATTAAAGTGTTAGTAGCACAACAGTCCGAAAATGCCAGCTGGACAGCACAGAAGGTGAACATTGGAAATCCCAAAAATCAAAGTATGTGGTCGTTCGGACATCATTGGATCCTAACCGTGCCAACTGTACACAGAAACCCAGACAAAAGCATCTTCTTTACGGTGGGAAAAAAAAAACTAAAAAAAATTCATTCTAATCTTCCATAATATTTTTTCCGTTTTTAAATATACGTGGTTTAAAGTTTTTGTACAAAAATTAAAAAAATTATTAAATAACTCTAATATAAGTAAAAAATAATTATAAAAAATTAAAATACCTTTATTTAATACATATTAGGAAGGAATGAAATATAAAAGGCACTTAGCATTCACCAAATCTAATACATTTAAAAATTAAAGAGTAAATTTGGAAGAAAAAAAATATTAATTATGCTTTGATTTCATTAAACGACAAATATTATGAAACAAAAAAATTATGTAAAACGATAGATATTTAGGAACGAAATGAGTATTATTTTTTTCAATGGTCAGGTATCTAAATTAATTTATGTGTACTTTAATTAAATTTTTTTTGATTTAATTAAAGACAGATAATCTATTTTAAAATTAAAATGTTAATAAAAAATAAATTCTTCATGTCCTAACTCCAAAAACTTATTAAGTCTTGAATTCTGCCCCAATACTATCAATGATGAGTAATATTCTATGAAATTCAAAATTTTATCTAATCATAATTAATATAACAAAAATTTTATTATTTTGAGTTTAAATCATATATAAATAATGTTTAAGAACTCCGTGTAGTGTTTAGCCAAATACTTATTATTAATATACATAAACTTCAATTTGGTAGTCCACCCCAATAAAACAAACAAAACTAATTTGGAGTAAATAGTAATAATGATATTTGTTATATAGTGTCACTATTTAATAAAAATATAATAAATGAATAAATTTTATTAAATTTTGATATTACCCAACAACAATGATGTGTTGTTGCATTATGTTGAATATTTTCCTGTCCTCTCTCTCCACCCCCAATTCCCACCCACCAGAACCCCGTTACTTTTTCAAATTATCACTTCCTATTCTTAGTAGGGTAGCCAAATCCAATGGGTAGCCATACATCTCATGGAATTTATATCTACTAGTAATAAACTCGTATTTTAAGATATTATATAATATTAAAAATTAAATTGATCTTAAAATATTTATATTTTAAATAATAATTTTATTTTTTAATTACACAATTTATAGTTAAAATAAAGAGAAATAAATGTGAATTGATGAGATTATTTGATATTAGAAAGTGTATTGAATGAACTGTTTAGCATTGAAATTTTATAGAAAAGTTGATGTTTTGATGGGGAAAGAAAATTTTGGGATGATTTTATAAAATTGGATTAAAATTAAATTATTCATTAACGATAATTATGTTTATATAAATTGAGAATTAAACTTATTATAATACTAAATATAGATATCTCTGTCTTCCACAATTTTACACACACATTGTCATGGCCAAACTTCAATACATATGCATATAATACGTCCTTTTGAATCTCTCTCTCTCTTTCTATCTCATCTTGACACCTTCCTCTCTCTCATCTTCACTTTCCCCAACAACACCACGATGGTGTTACTGTCTTCTCTCTCCCCACCAGTCTTTCTCCTCTCTCTCTTCCTCACCGTTCTCCTCACCCTCCCAGATCTCTCCACCAGCACTGAATTCCTCAAACTCCCACTCCTCCACAAAACCCCATTCCCCACCCCATCCCAGTCCCTCATCTCTGACTCCCACCGCCTCTCTGCCCTTCACCACCGCACCCACAACCCCCACCTCCAGCTTCCCATCACCTCCGGAGCATCTACAGGCTCCGGCCAGTACTTCGTCGATCTCCGCCTCGGCACACCATCCCAATCCCTCCTACTCGTCGCCGACACCGGCAGCGACCTCATCTGGGTAACGTGCTCCGCTTGCCGGAACTGCTCCTCCCACCCACCCAACTCTGCCTTTTTGGCTCGCCACTCAACCACATTCTCTCCCCACCACTGTTTTGACTCATTTTGTCGGCTCGTCCCACACCCCAAACACATTCCTTGCAACCACACGCGCCTCCACAGTCCATGTCGCTACGAATACTCCTACGTCGACGGTTCAATGACCAGTGGGTTCTTCTCTCGTGAAACGACGACGTACAACACTAGCTCCGGCAGAGAAGTAAAGCACCAAAATCTAGCCTTTGGTTGTGGATTTGAAGTTTCTGGGCCGAGCGTCTCTGGCCCAAGTTTCAATGGGGCCAACGGAGTCATGGGTCTGGGCCGTGGCCCCATCTCCTTTGCCTCCCAACTGGGCCGGAAGTTTGGTGACAAATTCTCCTACTGTCTCATGGACTACACTCTCTCTCCTCCTCCGACGAGTTATCTCTTAATCGGCGGCGCCCACGACGGCGTTGGCAGTGAAATGTCGAAAATGACCTACACACCATTACAAATTAATCCCCTATCTACTACATTTTACTATATTGGGATCAAGAATGTCTTCATTAATGGTGCGAAATTACCAATAAACCATTCAGTTTGGGCCATTGATGAGTTGGGCAATGGTGGGACCGTGGTGGACTCGGGTACGACCCTGACTTACTTAGCCAACCCGGCTTACCGTCGGATCCTAACGGCGTTTAAACGGCGAGTGAAGCTGCCGAGCCCAGACGAGCCGACTCTGGGTTTTGATCTTTGTGTCAATATATCTGGCGTGTTAAGACCGAGTCTACCCAAGATGAGTTTCCAACTCGTGGGTGACTCAGTGCTCTCGCCGCCTCCGGGGAACTACTTTCTAGACACGGCAGAAAATGTCAAGTGCTTGGCATTGCAGCCAGTTACGTCGCCGTCGGGTTCCTCCGTGATTGGCAATCTAATGCAACAAGGGTTCCTTTTCGAGTTCGACAAGGATCGGTCCCGACTCGGTTTCACACGGCACGGTTGTGCTCTACCATGACTCACTGAATCAAGGTGACATTGATTTGTTTTTTTTTTTTTTTTTCAAATTATAATAATTAATTGTTGGTGCTTAATAGTAATTATTTTTGGTTCTGTGTGTAGTTCTGTTTTTAAATTGGACTTTTGGGTATTTTTTTTTCTTTTGTTGTTGTAAAGTGATTGAGTTTAATTTTTGGTAATTGATTTGAGGTTGAATCTATTTTTAAACTCTCTAAGAGTTACTTACTTTTGTTCCTTCGCAACATGTTTTATCACAACTCATGTTATTTAAATTCCAAAAAAAAAAAAAAATGTGTGGTGAGAGAGAGAGAGAGAGAGAGAGTTGTTTTGGTGGGCTTTTTGCTGTTGTCTGATTGCTCTTTGAAACTTTCACGTGAAATTCTTTATGAAATGGAAGTTGTCTCGTTTTTTTGTGTGGTACATTCTTTTGTTGGGTCACCAATAACTCTATTCGGCTGCTAATATGATGTCACGTCATGTCATTCCAAATTTATTTAATTCAATTTCTTTAATAATTGTATTTGATATGCTGATACTAATTTTCAATTTATTAAATCGTCTTGTCTTGTGTTGAAATTGACCCGCCAATGAATCAGCATCGACCACTTTGAAATTTCGATACTATAATAATAGTCTAATAGACCCATCAGGCAAAGTTACCAAAGTATCCATGGATGATTGACGATTGTTTGCGTTGGACGTATATAGATACTCCATGGCCTGCTTTGGTGGCATTATAATGAGGCCATTTTGAGTGGCCCCCGGTGGCTAGTCATGCTATCCTTCTGTTTCATACTTCATCTTTTTTTATCTATATTCTTGTGGATCTATTGTAATTTTTTTCAAAATTTATTTTGTTTGCCATCTCGTCCCCTATTTTGGCGTGAGATTTTTTTTTAGCTAAGGAAGTCGCTCGTCGTCACATTATCTTACTTGTTCACGAATCGGAACTTGCCCTCAAGTAATGCATTATTCCTGTCATCTCCTTCTCTTGGATCGTGCCTCTCAATCTCATTGAGCTCTTTGCTTTCATATGCGATAGGGTTATTTTATTGTACTAGCACACCGCCTATGACATAGTCTTGATTTTAATTCGAAAATTGGTTGAGCCTTAGTTAAGGTGAAAATAAGAATTATTTGTAATCCTAATCTTTGATAATAAACCTTTATCA
This sequence comes from Ilex paraguariensis, assembly GCA_963454935.2. Taxonomy (NCBI): domain Eukaryota; kingdom Viridiplantae; phylum Streptophyta; class Magnoliopsida; order Aquifoliales; family Aquifoliaceae; genus Ilex; species Ilex paraguariensis. The sequence continues at coordinate 52,368 of CAUOFW020001127.1, forward strand.
TTGCATATTGTATGTAAATATAAGTTTATGAGTTTAACCGCACAAATTGATATGTTTCCATTTTATTTTGTTGTTGTTTTAATGTTGACTCGTTTTAAACCTTTAAAGAAAAGGGAATAATTCTCCAAATTATGCACTAAAAATTTAAAATACAGAGTAAAATGTATTAAGATTCATCCCAATTAGAACACAAGTGGATTAGCAACTCAGCGTCATCAATGTATGGCATGCTTGGTGTTTTTATCACTCTTGTGATACCGAGAAAAAAATTATTATAATAATGATAAAAACACTCACAACAGTGATAAATCACACATAAAAATAATAATTTTTTTATACGGAAAAAAATAATAAAAATAATTACTATGGTAGTAATAGTAAAAACACTTACAACTATAATAAAAATATTCATAAATATAATAAATTATTCACAAAAATAATAATTTTTTTGGTTGTAAAATGTCTCACATTAATTATAAAAACATCCATTAAAATAATAAATTTTAAAGGCATGATAGTAATTTTTTTTTTTTTTGAGTACCGCTGTGAAGTCCTAAAAAGTACAAGAAATTTGAAAGAAGCCCCCTCATTTATTTGCTTTTACTCTTTTGCTTCTTCCTAACAATAAAGGCCACGCATAAAGTCTTTCTTTCTTCTGCACTTTTTGTATCCCTTTATAATGGCTACTCTTACAGAAAAAGGTTCATTACTAAGACCACACATTCAACGATGGCCAGCTCACCCAGCTCTGATAATGGCAATTGGCAAGTGGGATTGCATTGAGAAAGCTTTTTGAGTAATGGTGCGTATGGTGCATAGTTTATTAAAGTTATTTATCACATGAACGTGAATAGTTGGATCAGTAGATTTTGTTTAAAAAAATTAGTATGATCCATTGTTCTAATATTAATTTTTTTGTTTAACAGTCATGGGTGTTTATACTAGTTTACGCGCACTTAGACTAATTTTCTCTTTGATTCGGTCAAAAATATGTCATCTACGTTACGCAATGATATGTGTTGATTATTGCGACTAGCGTTATAAGTTATCTTTCTCGTTTCTTAAGTAAAATGGAGAACGCTATGACACTGAAAAAAAAATTCGAGTAATATATTGAATAATGATCTTTGGCCGATAATTTTAATTCAAATTATTTATAATAATTGATGATTGAAATAATAAAAAAAAATAAAAATATTTATCATCTTGTAATGGATATGCATAAAATTACTATACAAAAATCTAACCCCAAGTGATGTGCCTGTCTATCCCAGTCTAATTATTCCACACCGAGATCTTTGGTCGGATTCTGTCTCATGGGAATAGTTGCGGTCTGCATCACAAATTCAAGTACATTTTTTGATGGACGAGGACCGGCCTGGCAACCACCATACTCTATTTCTGTCATCCACCTACCTCAAACTGACATTTTCCTGTCAAGAATCTTGTTTTCATTTTAATTATTTATTTATTTTTATAAGATTTTGTTATAAAATATTTAGATTTGTGTCGATTATTTTATCGAATTTTGAATCGATTATTATAATTCAAATTATTTTAAAGATATGTTTCATGAAAAACAAAAGTGACTAACCTTTAAGCGACTCTTTGGTAAGTGGGTATTGGGGGAGAGAGCTTGATAAGATGGATTTGGGAAAAAATAGTCTAATAGACCCTAAAATCCTTGTTTGGATGGTTTTCTCAAGCCATGGACAACAATTTCACCCCATAGCTAACCCGACACCTTAAACTCTTGAATGTGGGTTTCATCAAACCCATGGGGGTGGGTTTCGGTCAAGCTATACCTGAATTAGTGAAGTAAATATCATTTGTACCCTTGAATTAAACAAATATGAGTATGAATTAGATTAATTAATAAACAATATAGTTGATAGTGGATGGATTTGAGCTTTGGCTGCCCATCCAAAAACTTAGAAGGTCTAATGGGCCCCTAGGTTACATGGCAACCCAAATGGCCCATCCACAGCCTGCCCATCCCGCAATAAAAATGAGCCACAATCCAAAGAAGAGGGTCCAGTGACATCCAAGTCGATATGCTCCTGCTCGATCGCATCCAGCTCAGGAACAGGGAGTTCGGTACTCTTTAGATCCCAAATAAACCTTGTCACGCCACGTGTCCAAGGGATAGTTTCTGAAACCACTAACGAACACGTATTCATTGGTAAAGGGAATATTTGTGCATATTCCGTTTAAGGATCGTAGGCACGATTTGTGTTAGGATGACAGGTACCACTATAAGACAAAAAAAAGAGTGGATCACATAATCAATCAAGGAAAGGAGAAAATCACAGAAAACCCTAGATAATTACTTTTATAAATAGAACACTATCACGTTGTATAAATGGTTCCAAAGTGATCTGTTTTTACAAGACACTGTATGCAAAAAACTCTAAGTCAAGAAACCTACTATAACATTCTTCTCCAAGTAATATAAACTTCAAGGAGCATGAGTTTTCATTGCAATTGATGTAGTCTTGGTCTTTCGGCTAATGTAAACCATGTTATTTTTGATCCAATTTTATTTCTTTCTTCTCTCTTAGTCTAAATATTCATATTACCCCCCTCATTGGGTTAAAAAATTACTATTCTACACTTAAGCCAAGTATTTTCGAGCACCATCAATAGTCATTTATAAGACAAATATATTATGATAATAGTGGTATATTTGTGGGTCCTACATGTATATGTGTTACATATCAAACATGGGTATGAATTGAATTTAATATTGAATCTCATTTTCATATGGAGGGATTTGAGTTTGAAAGAGTTTGGAGAAGTCGATTAAAACTCTCCCCAAAAATTTATCCAAACATACCCTAAGTGGTGTGAAAAATATCAAATTTGAGATCTCTTATTTATAAATAGCCCCTACAGGAGCAAAAACGATCACGTGAGCAGATACACCTCGGTGCCGTGGGACTAGCATAATTAGGATCAATATCCCAAACTGACCGAGGGATACGTGTCGGTCCACGGCGTATCGGGAATCTTTGATTCCTGTGAATAGTTACCTCAGGGAAGGGGGTTATAGATCGACGAGGACGTGTCGGGATCACAGCAGAGTCTCCATTGGCGCCAAGTACATTTGTCGTCATTTTGGTGTGTCTGAAAATGTCCCATCAATAATGATAAAAACACTCACAACAGTAATAAATCACCTATAAAAGTGATAATTTTTTGTACCCAAAAAAATGATAAAAATAATTACAATAGCAATAGTAGTAAAGACACTTACAATTATAATAAAAACACTCATAAATGTGATAAATTATTCACAATAATAATAATTTTTTTGGATGTAAAATGACTCACATTAATTATAAAAACACCCATTAAAATAATAAATTTTAAAGGTATGATGATAATTTTTTTTTTTTTTTTGAGTACCGTTGTGAAGTCCTAAAAAGTACAAGAAATTTGAAAGAAGCCCCTCATTTATTTGCTTTTACTCTTTTGCTTCTTCCTAACAATAAAGGCCACGCATAAAGTCTTCCTTTCTTCTGCACTTGTTTGTATCCCTTTATAACGGCTACTCTTACAGAAAAGGCTCATTACTAAGACCGCACGTTCAACGATGGCCAGCTCACCCAGCTCTAATAATGGCAATTGGCAAGTGGGATTGCATTGAGAAAGCTTTTTGAGTAATGGTGTGTGTATGCTACATAGTTTATTAAAGTTATTTATCAAATGAACGTGAATAATTGAATCAGTAGGTTTTGTTTGAAAAAATTAGTATGATCCATTGCTCTAAGATTATTTTTTTTTTGTTTAACGGTCAAATGTGCCTACACTAATTTACGCGCACATCGACTGATTTTCTTCCTGATCTAATCAAAAACATGTCATCTACGCTACAAATTGAGACATGTTGAGTATTACGAGTAGCGTTATAAGTTATCTTTCTCGTTTCTTAAGTAAAATGGAGAAGGCTATGACACCGGGAAAAAAAAAATCAAGTAATAGATTGAATAATGATCTTTGGCCGATGTTTTTAATTCGAATTATTTTACAATAATTGATGATTGAAATAATAATAAAAAAATATTTGTCATCTTGTAATGGACATGCATAAAATTACTTTGCAAAAATCTAACCCCGAGTGATGTGCCTGTCTATCCCAGTCTAATTATTCCACACCGAGATCTTTGGTCGGATTCTGATCTAATGGGAATAGTTGCGGTCTGCATCACAAATTCAAGGACATTTTTTGATGGACGAGGATTGCCCTGGCAACCACCATACACTATTTCTGTCATCCACCTACCTCAAACTGTCATTTCCTATCAAGAATCTTGTTTTTCATTTTATTTATTTATTTTTGTTATAGGATTTTGTTATAAGATATTTAGACTTGTGTCGATTATTTTATCGAATTTTGAATCGATTATCATAATTCAAACTAATTTTAGGATATGTTTCATGAGGAACAAAAATGACTAATCCTTAAGGGACTGTTTGGTAAGTAGGTATTGGTGGAGGGAGCTTGACAAGATGGATTTGGGAAAAAATAGTCCAATAGACCCTAAAACTCTTGTTTGGATGGTTTTCTCAAGCCATGGACAGCAGTTTCGCCCCATATCTGACTTGACACTTTAAACTCTTGAATGTGGGTTTCATCAAACCCATGGGGGTGGGGGGGTTTCAATCAAGCTATACCTGAATTAGTGAGGTAAATGTCATTTATACTCTTGAATTAAACAAACATGAGTATGAATTAGATTAATCAATAAACAATATAGTTGATAGTAGATGGATTTCAACTTTGGTTGTCCATCCAAAAACCTAGAACGTCTAATGGTTACATGGCAACCTAAATGACCCATCCGTAGCCTACCCACTCCACAGTAAGAATGGGCCACAATCCAAAGAAGAGGGTCCAGTGACATCCATGTCGATATGCTCTTGCTCGATCGCATCCAGCTCAAGAACAAGGAGCTCGGTACTCTTTAGATCCTAAACATAGCCTATCGTTCCATGTGTCCAGGGGACAGTTTTTGAAGTCACTGACGAACACGTATTCACTTGTAAAAAGAATATTTGTGCATATTCCATTTAAGGATCGTGGGCATGATTTGTGTTAGGGTGACAGGTACCACTACAAGACAAAAAAAAAAGTGGATCACCGAATCAACCAAGGAAAGGAGAAAATCACAGAAAATTCTAGATAATTACTTATATAAATAGAACACTATCACGCTGTATAAATGGTTCCAAAGTGATCTGCTTTTACAGGACACTGTATGTAAAAAAACTCTAAGTCAAGAAACCTACTATAACCTTCTTCTCCAAATAATATAAACTTCAAGGAGCAGGAGTTTCCATTGTAATTGATGTAGCCTAAGTTCTTTGGCTAATGTAAATCACTTATATGTTATTTTTGATCCACCTTTATCTCTTTCTTCTCTCTTAGTCTGAATATTCATATTACCCCCTTCATTGGGTCACAAAGCTACGATTCTACACTTGAGCCAAGTATTTTCGAGTACCATCAATAGTCATTTATAAGACAAAATATATTATGATAATAATGGTATATTTGTAGGTCTTACTTATATATATGTGTTATATATCAAATATGAGTATGAATTGAATTTAATATTGAATCTCATTTTCATAAGGAGGGATTTGAGTTTGGAGAAGTCGATTAAAATCCTCCCAAAAAATTTATCCAAACATTCTCTAAGTTTGTGAAAAAGATCAAATCTGAAATCTCTTACTTATAAAAAAAAAAAACACACGTGACCATTAAACCATTTCCTAGGGTTTCGTGTTTTCATCTTTTGATATCCTAAGTGAAAATTTTTTATTCAAAATATAGTAAGTGAAAGGCAGTTTGGTAGTCTAGCCACCCCGATGGACTGCCCAAAAATACCCGTCTCTTAGTAGGTTTAGGGGCGGAAATTTTTCTAGCAGGTTGTCTTGAACCCGACCCATTGATTTGTGAAAGCTCGAGAAGGTCGGCCCATGTCGTCGGCTGGCCCCACTCGCTGTCGACCAGTAGATTTTGTTGGTCCCAGAAAATGATGCTTTAAAGCACAACTTCCAAAGAAAAAATTATAAATATATAACAAATAAACTTTATCAAACGACATCTAAAGTATGGATATACATGAAACTCTTAAAATTTTAATGGTATTTTCTACTGATTAAAAAAATGAATTATAAATTAAACAGTTATAAATTCGAATTTTGAAAATATATTAGGGTCAAATCATAATAAATTTATTTCTGGCATGTCCATTAATCACTTGACTTTTATTAGGACTCCTTATTTCTGTCTAATAAGCCCAAATACATACATCACCTCCCAAAGGGCTTAACATTTAAAACGTGTATGTGCGTGTATATATTATCGGTCCTTTCTATCAATTAAAACAACACAATTCAGCATTTTTCTACCTGAAGTTGCAATCTTTTTTTTTTATATAGGCCATGTACAGAGGGATACGTATACAAGTTATACCTCACATCTATTACATAGTGATTGTTACCCCTATTTAAAACTATGGTCATCGATGTTTTATACGTAATTTTGCCGACAGTGTCAACACCATCAAACACTTGATAGTATGTTTTCATTCAGTTATTATAAAGGAGACACATTATGAAGGAAGAGACACGGCTGCCCTGCCCTGCCCTACTTAATTATTATCTCTCCTTACTGTTTTTCTTAGCTTTTAGGCCCACCCGATCATCAAACGATTCAAGATTACTATGCTCATCAACTTTTTTTTCCGCTTTATTACACGAAAATCATGATAAATACACACCTACATGAACGTAGCAATGCAAACCAACAGTTCAGTCAAATCATTGCCTTCTGGTAGCTACATGATATATTTATTTAGTAGGGGCACATTAGTCATTTCTCCGATTTCTTTCGATGTTCATTTCAGGGATACATTAATTATATTAAAAGTCTTTAAAGTATAAAATTCGTGTTATTTTGGTCTCTAGTATTTTAATTATATTATTTTAGTCTTTGAAATATTGAATATATTTCTATATAATCCCTTAAGTAGACATTATTCAGAATACTAACAATTTTTTATTATAAACTTGTCACAAAAAATCTAAATATAGGCAAAAAAAATATAATTTTGATAACTCTTGACCAAATTTTTATCCTAATTTTGGTCAAATAACTACTCAAATTACTCAAGTTTGGTCATGAACTATCCGAGATAAGACAAGCTTATGATAAAGAAAATCATTAGCAATTTAAATATTCTCTACTTAAGGAACCGTATAAAAAAATATTCAAAAAGAGATAAAGGACATACAAACTTCTATTTTGTGAAGGCTGATTCTTGGAGTTACAATTTTTTCGCCGTGACACCTAAACAACTGTATGCCTTCCACCAGCCCGGAGGGTGAAAGGTGGTGTACTGGTGTGTTTACGTCTTGCTCGCCAATCACCCAATGGGCTTGGATCGGATTGATGTGTCTGAACAGAAATTTTAATCCTGTGCCACTTTTGAATCTATGCATTGGGCTTCAATTTACTGGGCCGAAATTAATATTTATAAATGGTGTCGTTTTAATTGATAGAAACAGTAGTTGCTCGGCTGGGAATAAACGCACTCCCTTGGTTGTCGTATAGTAAAAAAAGGTCAAAGAAAAATTTTAGCTATATCTCTTCTAGTTTATTATATTTTTAAAAATATATTTTTTTTTATTTTTTGACCTATTAGATTAAAAATATTAACTGAAATGTAATTTTATTAAATTGTCCATAATATATTTGAGAAAAAACTTCATACACACCCCTTTTAAATAGGTATATTTTCAATGAAACCCTCTCTATTTTTTTTAAAAAATTACGTATTATAATTTGGACCAATTAAAATTCGATTTAAGCTAATTAAAATTTATTTTTTACATATTAAAATTTGAGTACATTAAAAATTATATTTTTTTACAAATTAAAATCTGTGCCAATTGAAATTCTATTTGAGCAGATTAAAAATCAAAATATTTTATTTTTAATCGGCTCAAATCAAATTTTAATCAACTAGCATTGAGTTTTAATGACTTGAATTTTGATACATAAAAAAATATAAATTTTAATTGACTCAAATTTTAATAAGTAAAAAACATTAATCGATTTGAAACGAATTTTAATCGGTGCTAACAGCTCAGGTAGAACACAATTCAACTCGAATTTTAATTCTTATTTTTTTTAATAGGTTCAAATTTTAATCAGTTTTTAATCAAATTTTATATAGAAAGATTGTTTGGATTTTACATAAGTGCATTTTGTGTATTTTATATTATTTTTTTGTTATAAATAGTGGTTTAATGGTTAAGGGTGTCAATGATGTTTAAATATAAACTAAAAGAGGTGTTAGTGATATTTTTAATAATACTGAGGTCGAGAGTTCGAGCCTCACTCACCCCATTAGAAATTTACCTTTTATAAATAAATAAATAAATAAAAATGATATTTTTAATAATATAGGGAGTATCCTTGAAGATATAGTAAACTAGAAGTATGAGTAAATTTTCCCTAAAAAAAAATTGTATTAGTTAATACGACTAATTCTATATAAACGGATAAAACACAAAATTAAATATGACATAAATTAATACTAATTGTAATCCATATTTGGTAAAACACTAGATAAGGTTGGGATAGTAAAATCTTAATTACATATTGACCAAAAAATTATAAATTTTGTCTTTTTTTTTTTGTTTTAATGGGTGGGGATAAAAAAGAGCGTCCATAGACCACCTCGACAGACCTCACCAGTTGAATCGTGAGGCCCTTGACAGCACTTGGTACGCTTTTTGGGAATGAACCTAACTAGGCTAGCATAGTGATCAACCGTCGATCCTCAATATGGAGTCCGAGACTCAACCCTCCAACCTTAGTAAGAAGTTCAGTCGGTATCCCGTCAATCTTGTCAAGTTTTTAATATTTTTGTTTATTTGGTGGATAAAAAATAATAAATTTATAACTTAATATGTTTGAACTAGACTATGATTATATTATAATCGGCTCAATAGTACGAATAGTATATTATTTGAATAAGCATTTGAAATAAGACTATATATAATACAAAATATTTGTTACAAAGAAATGCAATATAAGATTGAATTAACACTTTTTTTATTTTCAACTGATTCAGCGATGGAGTGCGACAATAAAATTCAAGTTGAAACTTTTGACTCCGACCCGAATTGGAATCGAATAAAAGGCCAAAATGATCAAATGAAATAATTTGCATCACATGAATCATAACAACTATCTATCAGTGGAATAGTGGAGGTTGTTCGTGGCTTTCATAACAAAACAAGAGCCATCTAGTGTACTGCACATGTATTCCACCATTTTTGCTTTCTGCAACTCATTTTTGTATTCAAACAGGCATGCATTTGCGCATGCCTTTCTTTGCAAACCCATAATTTATGATCAATCTACTTTATGCATATGTACCTGTGTGTTCATGAGAGAATGTAGGGTGGGTTACAACAACTACAATACATTATAGTCAAACACCTGATCATTATTACTGTCTGTGAAGCTCAAGAAATTTAAAAAAAAAAAAAAAACAAGTTTTTAGGCTTAGCCTTACAGGGTTACATCATTTAACTTCATCATAGTCTAAGTGGCATTTAAGTTACTGTTGGTTTGCAGACAGTATTAGTGCTTCACTTTCGGCTATGCCTAAAATGAAAAATAAATAAATAACTAAATGCAAATGATTGAATGAGTTTAAGATATCATGTGTGAGTATAGTGCAAATAGGGTTTAAGCTCTTAAAGTGGAGGAGCCTGCAGGTGATTCATGAAGGGCGGATACTTGTAAAGAGTGATGGATAAGTCTCGACGAAGATTTAAAACCTGAGTATGGTTTAAACATGAAAATAAGAGTTTATGAGATATCACATGACACGTGTAAGTATTTTATCAAAAAAAAAAAGAAGTGAAAAGCAGGTAATACACTACGAATAAGTTCGTTACATACCAACTTTTTTTTTTTAAGATGAATTTGAATTTCAAGTAGGCTTGAATGGTCTCTGTCCAAAAATCAACTCTTTGACAACACATTTCCTTAGAGACTTTAGCAGATTTGACTCTACAGAACAAAGGAACGTCCTCTGACCCAGGAAAGATGGAAGAATACTTGCTCATTCCTTGATTACGACAGCTAAATATATGAACCACAGCTTCAGTCAATGCATCGAGACTGCTTTTTTAGGGCTTTTTGAAGGTTTGATTTTTTTATGGAATTTCAGTGAAAGTTAAGATATTTTAATTTCTCTGGCCCCCCAGTGTAGATTGCTTTGATGTAGAGAAAACCTGGTTCGCCAATTGTGACCGTCCAAACATAATTGTTTTGACTTTGGGCAAACTTTGATCTTTTCTGTTCACTTTCCGACAGCCAACACAGTCATTGAATTACTTTGATGTTCTAAGATCATCTTAAGATGTCTCTTTCTTGAGATTCTCTTCGTATGAATTTGTTCTGTCTTCTTGTTGATGCTATCATGTTAGTTTTTCGACAGGTTTCATTCCATATTAGGCAGACAAGAATGAATTTTGATTTCTACCCTAGTTCACTTCCAAGGTTTTGCAAACTGCATTTCAAAATCTTGCTAATTACTAGAAATGAAAGTTACTTTCGATTCACTCGGATTGATTTACAAAGAGTGAGACGTAAACACACATGTACTAGACCATTTTTTGATTTGTGTGTGTCTTCCTTATGCATGAATCATGTCAATCTTCTTTGTATCATTTCAATTTTACTGAGCTCGAATTACTTGCATAAAACCCATATTTTCAACCAAGTGACTACAAAATTTTACTATGCGCTTAAGATTCTACAATGAGAGGATTCAAGGTATCCCACATGAGATTGAGACAACACACTTTCAAATTTCTTGGTGTATTGGACGTCCCTTTTGCTCTAAATATTTATATATTTGATTGGTTTAATTCAAAACAAAATCAGAATAGAATACAAGACATCACAAGAATCCAACTAAAGTTGTCTCGAAAATCTTGTGGCTCTCTGGTATCTAGCTGACGTTAGCGCTATAGGCTACTGCCTAAAGTGCTATGGACTAGTACATATTTTGAAGAATATAGGTATAGAAAAGATCAAATTTGATGGCCTTTGTAAATATAAAGATGATTCTTTTTTTTTTTTTTTTGAGTTTGGAGATTTTTGACATAAGAACACACAAGTCTTATTTTGGAAAGTTTAATTGTCTCTCCAATGTTTTAATATTGTCCATGTACCACTTGTGAATTTTTAAGGTTGGAAAACGATAAAAATACTATTCACCCCAAATGTATCGATTTGAGTTGAGAGATTAATCATTTTTCCATAGTGGGATAAAATTATTTACCACTTATATTTTTCTAATCTTGTAGCGGGAACTTTTAAATTATGTACATAATGGCATGTGCTCAAGGGCAAAGCCACCTTATTCCAACGGGGGCACATGCCCACTCTCAAAGAAAAATTTAAAAATTATCTGTATATATTTTAATATTTTAAATTGTGCCCACCTTATTTTTTAGTCAAGATAAAAAAGGCATGATAAATCCATGAGTTTATTTGTAATTTTGATATTTATTTTAGAAATTATCACAAACATGACATATAACACATTTAATTGCGTAATTAACTAAATGATAAATAGTTAAGTGATAGTATAATTGTGAATATAAAAAATAATATAATTAATAAAAGACTTTCAAAGTATAAAAATTCATTGAAATTAATTTTAAATGATTTTGATTAGCCTTTGTTAAGTAAAAACATATAATTAATCTTTTTTTTTGGTCATTTGAATCTACTATGCTTACCCAATTTTAGTCTTTTAAATTTAATGAACTTTTAAATATAAATGGATTATCCTATTTTTATCAATTGTAAAAATAAAAAATTAAAACCTATTAAAATATTCAATATCCACCTAAAAACGATTTTCTGGCTCCGCCCCTCCATGTGTTATGACCCCCAAAAATGTAAATGAGAATTAAGAATGTAATGAGAACAAAGGAATGCTCTTTATCAATATTATGGGGACAATGATATTACTTTGCATTAAATAATAAATTCCCCTCCACCTTTTTCCGCCGCTTGGTTATTAGAAATATAAAATGAAGCTTCGATTAGAAGAATTCATCAAACTAAACCCACTTATTTAAGGGAATAGCCCATAATTAAGTTGCTTTTTAGATTGCTAATCCATTAATTATAAGCACTTACTACTTTGTGGGGAACAAACGTCATGACAGCGTGGGACTGATGTCATCATAAACGCCACACACACACACACACAACTACACAAGGACAAGGCCTTTCTCTCGTGGGTTATGCTAGTGGGGGGGTTGCAGCTATCATCAAATCTTTGAAGAAGACACTAAAATAACACATAATAGACAAAAGGCCCTAAAAAGATGAAAGAATGGGCACCCAAGTAGATATGTCTACCCACCAAAAAGGTCGAAAAAAACCCTTTTATAAATGTTAGAGATCAATCATTCGAACCGGTGATCTAGTGGTTAATCGTACTCGTTTAAAATTATATTTGACTCTCATGTGGTTATCAAATAGAAAATAACGCAGTTTATTGTTTGATTTTAATAGTGTTGTGGTGACAAACTATCTTTCTTAATTAGTTGTTATAGGTCAAATCAAACATTCTACAATAAGAAATCCGATGATAACCCCTATTGAGAATAAAGGTAATAGTTATGTCTTATGTTTATTAGTCTCAAGAGTTCTCAATGGTCTGTCAATGAATAGAACGAAACCAAGCATAGCATAGTGGAGCACCACGCAACGGATAAGAAGTATTAGCAATGTACAAAAGGGTATAAGATTTTCAATTAATATCATTATATCAACTGTAATTCTATAATACAGATACATAGAGAAGAATGGGTGCCTCGGTGGGCGGCGGCAATATTCTAGCAAACCATGTAAATTTACATAGTGAAAGAACGGACAATGTCGTGGATGCGTAGAGTATTCTATCGTACCAGGTAAATACTTATGTTACAATGCTGTTATTTGTTTTTGATTTTTTTTCCGTTAACTGCAATATTGGTTCAGAGCATTGAGAGAGAGAGAGAGAGAGAGAGAGAGAGAGAGAGAGCAGTGATTGTAGACTGGCCTGAATAAGTGAATAGAGGGTACCCGTACTGAAGAAATGGTAGGTATGGTGCACCACCAGGAGAGACAATGAAATTAGCTTGCTGACACTACAGTGTTTAGGGTTCTATTCCTACATGAATGCTAATGCTTAATGTCAAATAGGGCCAAACCAACACTACAACTGTTTATGTCTCCCTTTTGTGGTGCTACTTTTTTTTTTATCTTTTTCAACTAAGCTTTTTACTACAACATTTTTAATAAAGTTTTGTATTTTATCTATTTAAAAGTACATTTTTTTAATTATAACTATTTATTTTTTTAATACACACTTCAACAAATTTTTTATATTTTAAATATTATTTCACATATTTTGTACATTTATTGTGATTGTTGGAAATAGGAAGAGAGAAACAACGGTCAAGAGAAGTGGGAAAAGAAAAGAAAAGAGAGTAAAAATTATAAAATATTTATACAAATTGTTACAGTAATGTTTTATATTTAGAGTATCACTGTAACAAAAAATTATTTTAGAGCATCTGAACATATTCTCTTTGAGCACAATTTTTGTCTTTAGTTAGATAAATTTAATTATTTTGAAGTTTTACATGATATATTAGAGATTCTCTTAAAAGCATCTCCAATACGGTTTTATATTTTAGCTATCTAAAAATACATTTTTTTCATTTTAACTATTCACTGTTTCAATACACTCTAACAAATTTTTTATATTTTAACTACTTTTTAAAAATATTATTTCTCATATTTTGTACTTTTGTTGAAAATGTTAGAGGGAGAGAAATAAAGAAAGAATAGAGGGAAAGACAAAGAGTGGATAAAATAGGTGAAAAAAGAAAAATATATGATAAACTATTTATACATCATCCTACAATTATGCTCTAAATATAGAGCATCACTATAACGAAATTATATTTTACCTAATCCAAACATCTTTTATTGGAGCATAATTTTTATTTTTAAATAACTAAATTTTAGCTATTTTAGAGTTTTGGCCTTTCTATTAAGATGCTCTAAAGTTGGAGCATCTCCAACAATAAAAATTAGTTTAATTATTCAAAAAATAATATTTTTTATTTTAATTGCTCACTTTTTTAATACACAATCCAATAGGTTTTTTATATTTTTAATTACTTCTTTTAAATACTATTTTTCATTTTTTTTTAGGAATAGTGAGAGAGGAAAAGAGAGAGAATAGAGGAGAGAGATAATATTATATTTATAATTGTTACTACAATAATACTCTAAATATAGTGTTATTGTAGCAAAATATTATTATAGAAACTTTATAGATGTTGTATCAAAGTGAAATTTTAGGATAAAATAGTTAAATTTTAAATTTTTTATAAACTTTAACTCCTCTCTCGTGTGTGCTCTAGCTGTGTAATTATACAGACTGCTGACCAAGACCTCTGGACCACACCAACTTTCCTTGCTGTTTCAATTTTTATTTTTTTTACTTGGTTTCTTCTTTTCTTTATTTACCGTACACAAACATTACATGGGGTAAAACTTAAAAGTAATGGAAACCCCTTTTGGTCCAACCACCCAGCAAATGGCAGAGCTCGTATGGTAAAACAATGGTTGGAGGAGGAGACTGAAGGGTTGTTAGTTAAATTGGTATGTAGTTGCTAGTAGTTTATAATGGGTGGCTCTTAGTATTTTGTTACACAAAGACTATGCTGCCCTTGGTTGAACCAACTCTTCATTTACCCAATACTACTACTAGGGGCTAGTATTGGGGCTGCTCCATTCAATATATACACAAGTACAGGGTGCTCTAGTCTCATTCCTTCCAAAGGGTTTTTAATTCCAAAAGGAGCAGTAAATGTCATGAATATTTTCAAGTAATGCGACTGAAACCGAGGGGCTTATAAATACACACGTATGTGTGTGTGTATATATATATATGTGTGTGTATATATATATATATGTGTGTGTGTGTATAGATTAGATTAGAGAGAGGAAGGGGTGTAAGAGGAGGGGAGGAGTGTGTTCCAAGACACAATGATTACATGGGTCTTGGGGTAGCAGAAAGGGGTGGCGTGGAAATAGCTAGAGAGAGAAAAAGGAAGAACGTGGGGGCTTGCCGAGGTACCAAACGCAAAGGAAAGTTAACTAGCCCCTTTTATCAACATACATCCATCACACAAACACCCTCTCTCTATCTATCTATATATATATATATCTGCTTTAATATTGTCTTTGGTCGGTCGACAATCTGTGTGTTGTGTGTTCACTCTGTTGTGCTTGTGTTTCCCCCCATCTCTCTCTCTCTCTCCTCCTGCCGCAGCAGCACTCACAGAGTGTAATTATACAGTTTGGACCAACTATAAAGCAACATATTTTAAAGGTATGGTAGAAACATTTCGTATATGATTACAAAAAAACAATAGTCTGATGGCTAGAGAAGTGGATTGTGAGAGAGAAAAAGAGAATGCCGTAAGAAGAAAGGAAAGGCGACTAGCAGTACTTACACACATCTATATATGTGAGGAGTGGCGTGGTGTGGGGGTGGGAGGGGGGGGGGGGGGGGGAAGGGGCAGACTACGAGGGCCCACAAGACCAAAAGATTCCAATAAAGCACAATAGATAGGGAAAGCTTAGTTGAAGGTAAGGATAAAAGGGCCATCACCATTCACCCCCACGAAGGCTGTGTCTGTGGAAGAAAAAACCTACCCAGGTAAAGAGAGAAGAGAGAGATAGAGAGACAGAACAGAGAGAAAGGGGGTCCAAAACCCTCCATTCACATATCAGAACAAGGTCTGTCTTACTTCCTTTTCTGCTTCTTCCTTAATATCCCTTTTAGACCCTCTTTCCCAGAGCAAGTAAATCCAAGTATTTGATTCTTTTCTAATCAAAATTCCTCCTTTTCATCTTTATGTGAAAGAAAGAGCAGATGATGATGAAACAAGCCTAAAGTTAATTAATTTGATACTTGTTTTACTGTCCTTGCTATATATATGCCCTATATATAGTCTCTCTGGATATCTGAATATAACGATTCACACAGAGAGAGAGAGGTGGGCAATAGAGTGAGGTATGTGTGGTAAGAAGGAAGAAGAACAAGGAGAGTGTTCACAGAGTTTACAAAACATTCAAAGCTTCCAAGAACAATTACTTCTTCAACAACATCATCAACAGATGCAACAACAAAACAGTGATCCATTTATAGGTGGTGGTGGTGGTGGAGGAAGGTCAGGATTGATCTTCCCAGAAGTCTCTCCAATCCTACCATGGACTCTTCCTCCGGTTCACAGCTTCAACCCGGTCCACTACCCAACCAACCCGGTCCGTGATCATGACCCATTTCTTCTTCCTCCACCACCACCATCGTATGGAGGTTTATTCAACAGAAGGCCATCTGGTCTACAATTTGGATATGAAGGTCCATCATCAGACCACCTCAGACTCATGTCCGACACATTTGGTCAGGTGGTTCAACCCGGTTCAGCTCCTTTTGGTCTCCAAGCTGAGTTGCAGAAGATGACTGCTCAGGAGATCATGGATGCCAAGGCTCTTGCTGCTTCCAAGAGCCACAGTGAAGCTGAAAGGAGACGAAGAGAGAGAATCAACAACCATCTTGCCAGGTTGCGTAGTTTACTACCCAGCACCACCAAAGTAAGTATCAACCTAACAATCATAATCATTTTATTCTCACAAGTACAACATAGTGAGTTTATACTATAATAAAAAAAACTACCCTTTTTGTTTTCAATTGTATTGGGTTTTTAGGTTTCAGGATCTTTGAATATCTTCCCAAGATTCTACTTAGATTGGCAATGGGTGGAGGCCAGGGATATAGATAATATACATGAAAATTTAGTGGTGAAGTAGTAAATATTTAGGTACAAAGAGTATCACAAAGTTTAGTCCCATTTTCAATGTGACCATTCATTTTTTTTCTAATGTGTCCGGTTCATATTCTATTCTTTGGTTGCTGGTGGTTTGAGGCTGGTGATAGTTCCAAGGAAAGAAAAACGAAAAAGGGTACAAAGCGTCTATGTCGCTCAGTTGATATGGTAAAGTGAAACCAAGCAACAGTTAAAAAGGTTCCATGGAAAATTCTTGCCGGATTTGCAGGCAAAATAAGAAGAGAATGAAAAGATGTAAAGAAAGACAAAGCAGCATTCTTGTCAGTCAAAGACACCATATACCCATACCTAGCCTAAAAACCCACCATTAATAACACTAACTTCCTAGTTTGAATGATAAACTAGCAAAATATCTTCCCAACTTCTCTCTTCTTTTGCGAAAATAACAAGTTTGTTGCACCCTTATCTTCGTTTCACGAGTTGGAGTCGTAAAAACATTAGCTTTATATGAGAATAAGAATAAAAATCCACCTTAATGGAGTCTGTGTACTTGAATACCCCTTGTTTCTACAAATGCCCATGTTGCATGTATGTGTATTAAGCTGTACTTAATCTTGCCTGCAAGATAATGGACTCTCTTGTGTACAGTCTTTTGGTTTCTTATTGCGCTCTTTTGGTTAAAATGCCTGTGGTTTATAGACGGACAAAGCTTCATTGCTGGCTGAAGTGATCCAACATGTTAAGGAGCTTAAGCGTCAGACTTCATTGATAGCTGAATCAAGTCCAATCCCGACTGAGATGGACGAGTTAACAGTCGATAATGCATCTGATGAAGATGGTAAGTTTGTGATCAAAGCCTCATTGTGCTGTGAAGACAGGTCAGATCTCTTGCCTGACCTAATCAAGACCTTGAAAGCCTTAAAATTAAGAACCCTAAAATCTGAGATCACTACACTAGGTGGGCGTGTTAAGAATGTGTTATTCATCACTGGGGACGAAGATTCGAACAGCGAGGATCAACAACAGCAGCAGCAGCAGCAACAACAATACTCCATAAGTTCAATACAAGAAGCACTTAAAGCAGTCATGGAGAAAACCAATGGTGATGAGTCTTCTTCCGGGAGTGTTAAGAGACAAAGAACTAATATCAATATCCTTGAGCAAAGATCTCTTTAACTTAGAAAGACCCAACTTTTTCTAAATAATGTTCTTTTCGGGTGTGCTTTTTTTGGGGGTGTTTTTGTTTTTACTATTTAGGAACTATAATATTGTGGTGTCCTTTATATATTTATCATGACTTACTGGGGAAAGAGGGAGAGGCGATGAGAGAGAGAGTGGATTGTTTGTTGTGGGGAACTTGGGGTTCCAATCTTCTCGTGCTTCGTTTGTATGTGCATAATGCTGGTTAGAGAGAGAGAGAGAGAGAGAGTTGGTTTGTTGGGGGAAAAAAGAGTGAAGGATCTTTTTCGTGGGGAGAGAAACCTTATATCAAAACCTAACATAGAATTGGGGACTTTCGATTGCTTTTCTTGAACCGGTTTGGACGCAAACATGCAGTTTGGGTTTGTTTTCTAGTGATTGTACCCTTCAAATGTCTCTATCTCTCATCAGACTCTGGCATTAGAATCATAAGAATGGTGAAGATATTCTACTTCCACCTCGACAACCATCACCATCTCCTTCTAATCCGTACAGTTTGCTGTTTCTGTTCAGGCTTCCAGCTCTGGTGTCCCACAAATAAAGAAAAAAAAAACCCAACCCTAAAGTGGCATGCAGGTTTCAGAGTCACGAGAGCTTGTGATGGACTGTTTGTGGGAAGCTTGTATAATGTATATATTACTTCATATCTTTGTTTTTCTTCTATTTCTGGTCTCTTTCTCTCACTTTTTTTGGTTTCTTTTTTTCCATGTTTTTGCTTGTCTGGTTTCTTGGTGTAATGGGTTTATTTCATGAAGGGTATGCTCTATATCCTCTGGTTGAGGGTTTGCTAAATCAAATATTATCCAAGTATTAATTCACTTGTCATGGAAGCCTGAATTGTCTACTGTATTCCTAGTAGAAGAAATTCATCTGCATGCATATCTGCATGAGTATGTGTTATGCTGTTATATTAAAACAGTGACATTCTTTTGATTTTGATGTCAGTGCACCTAGTCTTTCGAATTGTAAGAATTGTAAGAAATGCGATTTATATTATTTGGATCTAAAAATTTGACTTATTTTGTTGATGTACCAAATGATATAGTCTCAATGAAAAAACTTGACAGTTTCAATGCAATTTGATTATTGAACCATGTCATTGTTGGTTAGATTGTTAGGTATAAATAAGATTACTCGAGAAATATATCTACGACATTTACATTAGACCAAGTTGATTCAGATTTAAGTTAATATCTTTGTTTTTTTTTTCAAAAAGAAAAATGTACTTAAAAAAGAAGTTGATATGGCAACAGTAACTGCATTAACATCTGCAACAACCAGCTTGCCATTTTGTGGACCTACTAGTGAGTGATCAGTACAAGGACTTGATTGTGGTTTTGTTGGTGGCCAGTAGAAAAAAAAATTGCCCTAAATATAATGTCCATGAAGAGGAAATGAGAATAGTTGTATTAAATTTACATGGCTAAATCTCAAACCTAGTCTAAATATAATCATCCACATATGAGTGATTCTGTTTCTTTTTAATTCCATGAGGTTTCAGCAGTTTTGTTCTGTCATCATTTTCAGATCATATCTTCCTTAAAAAGGTCATAATCAAGTTGGAAACTTAGGCAACATGAAAGGACTAACTGAGATTTTAAAAGATATATACCCAGACACTTGAATCTACATGGGCCACGGTGCTTCAAGAGGTTTTTTTTTTTTTTTGTGTCCGTCTTCTAGCATTCTGTTATGTTGTAGTAGTTTGTTTTACTCATCAATCATTAAGGGACCAGACTTTTCAATTCAAGTTCCCATTCTCAAGTAATGATCACTACCCATAGGTAAATTAACCTGCAAGAACTTCATGTAATAATCTTTCTCTAGCAACATTTCCTTTTTACCAACTTCATGAATTAGTGTCGGTATGATTGCTATTTATTCTAAAAATTAAAAAAAATTGCAACTGTCAAGAAAAAGAGTCGGAACATGTGTAATTGAGGAATGAATTAGTGTTGGTATGATCGCTATTTTGTCAAAAATTAAAATAAATTTGCAACTTTCAAGAAAAAAAATCAGTAAGATGAGAAAATGGTCTTGGTGTTGATGGCTGCAAGATTAACAGGAATGAAGATGGGTTGTGTTTGTAGTAGGAGATGGTCTGTTGTTGATGCTATTGCTTCGAACAATGATGATTGATGGTGCTGTTGGGGGTCAGGCTGGGTATTTTTTGTGACAATTTTTTGGGCAGTGGTGATGAAAATATAAGAATTCAAAAGGTTGATAATGTATCCGATCCTAGCACAAAAAATTTGAATCGGTTCGAGTTGAATGATATGCAAAAGGTGAACCTAAAAATTCAAAACTAAGTTTACGAGATTGACACTGAGTCAAACTTAAGCAAGAACGTGCACGAGACAGATATAATCGAGTCTAAGTGTATCAAGACCAACTCAATTAACACCTCTTGCTGTTCTGTTCTAATTAGAGGAATGGGGATAGTGAGTTTGCCATGATGCTAAGTGATAATGCACAAATTAGTTTGTGCACTACTTGCCAAGTAAGTAGTATAAAATGCAGTAAAATAAGTAGAGGGAGTGAGAAGACAAGGTTTATAGTGTTCGGTCAACGTGACCTAGAATTAACCATAAAAAATTGTTATTTTATTATATTTAATAATTAGTTAATTGCATATTATTTGTGATTAAATGAAAGCAATTTAATCTTTATAAGAGTTCAAATTGAAAGAAAACTTATTTAGAGTTGGATTAAGAAAGTATCCTACAAGATAAGGATTTGACACATCTTTGGTATTTTGGTTATAAATTTTGACTCTAATATCCGATTTACTTAATTTTTGGGGGTTAGAAAGAGGACTTCAAAGGCTACAAAAATGTATTTTCACGAAATTTTCGTGATTCAACTTCTAAATATACAAAATTCAAGCTCGAAGTCTAAAGAGATTTTGTATTTGCGCTTCAAAGATTTTATGCACAAGATTTAGTCCTACATACTTCTTTTTGGAAAGAAATTCTTCTCAATCTAACATTATATCTTGTACCTATATCTATGTTATATTTGAGTAAAACTAAGGATTCTCGTCTAGGAATACGAGGATTATTATTATTATTTTCTTTTCATATTTTATTTTCTAGTTTTTGTTCTAAGTTTTATGGCTTTCTAACAGTTCAACTAAAGCTAAGGGAGACACTTTCAATAAAGCACGGTACTTATTATTGATTTAATGTCCTTTTTAATACATGATTTATTCTTTTAATTTAATTATTATCTTCTAGTAAAGTTTTTACTCTGTACAATTTTTTGATTCATTGTGCCACGTACATCGAATGCTTGAGATTCTCTGCGAGTCAAATAACTGGTTATTCCATGCTTGAATTAATTAATTAAAATTTCTCAAAAAATAGTTGATTTATTATTTGCAATAAAATAAGATTTACCTGTTAGAAAGCTTGATTTATCGAAGACTCCGTGCACGGTGAATGCTTGTGATCTACAAGTAAATTCTTATACTTATTCAGATAATTTATTAATTATAACTTTTGTTGTTTTCATATTATCACCGTTAAATATTTTGATTGGGATCACTCCTCAGTTGATTCTCAATTGAGTTTGAAAATTAGATCATTAATAATTATTGTGTGAATTTGAAAAGGTATCCCCGATGATTTACTATTTTTAATTATTGTTTTAAAACTAAATTTCAAAATATCTACAACAATTTCTTCAAAATAATTTTCTTTATTTTTCTTTGTGTTATAAGTTTTTCACAATTCCTTGTGGCTTGGACCTTGGACTGCCGAGAAATTTATTAATTCGCACAATTTCACTTAGGTGATCGATTCTAAAGTTGTAGCAACGTACGTCCACTTTAAAAGGCAAGAGTCGTCGATATTTTATTAACTCAGGTATCAAGGGAGAGCAAATAATTACAAGCTTTGAGAAGGGGAGAAGAGAATTATGCTCAAATGAGTGTTATTCCTCTCAAGTGTTGGCTGAGCTTACAATTTATAGTCGTCTCATAACACATAGTAATTGAATAGTTAGTCTAGCGGTCATAACAGATTAGGACGACTTAATGGTAATTAAGTAGCTGATCCGACGGAAGTGGCGACCTCTTCTCAACGGGCGAGGTGGTTATAATACTCTCCATAGGACTCGATCAAAAGATGAGGTGAGGGTTGACTTCTTCTAAGGTGGCTTGGATGAGGCTCTTGGGATTACCTTTACTTCAAGGTAGCGAGGAGAGGGCTCTTGGATGACCTTGCATGCTCCCCTGTTGATGTAGCTCCTTGATCTTGATAAGCTTGTGCGGGTTGACAATATTGAGCTAGACTTGCTGAATCTCTTGAAAATGAGATATAACTTCGGACTGGGCTTATAATTTGAGCTAGGTCCCCTAATGCCCTGCGTCTAACGAAACTTGGAAAGGAGAGCATGCAGTTTGAGTTTGAGTTTGAATTTTTGGATGACCGGCATAAATGGAAAAACTTTGGGAGGTGATGAATGCGCGAAAGTGCATTCTAAATACCCTATTATTGGATTAAAATACTAAAATGAGAATATAAATAATTAGATATAATTTATATTATTGAATTTAATATATATTCACACTAAGATATATTTGAGCATGATTTTATAATATTTTAAATCCTAAATATTGCATTATTAGTTGGTGAAAGATAATTAACAATTGAATTTTATACTTAACATTTTTGGGACTTTATTATTCAAATTTTATATTTATTTTTATTTTGATAGCAACTCATGGAGTAAAAAGGTTGAAACTAATGCCACTGTCATGGTGGACCGAACACTCAACAGATTTGGGCTTTTGTCCTTTTCAACATGCACATTGGTTTGAGCTTTAGGGGTTGAAATAGAAAAATTAAAATAAAGAGGGGCTGAAATAAAAAAAGGTAGAATAAAGAGGGGAAAAAAAGATTATTTTCAATAAAGAGTTTGACTTTAGAACCTATTTCTTTTTTTTTGGTGGTGGTGACTGTGCCTTTTCTTTTCTTTTGTGCTGGGCGGCTGCTAAACGAACGGAAAGGAGACGAAACAGAGAGAGAAGGACTCCGATGGCTGATGATTTATTCTATTCCTTTGGGAAATTTTTGTTGTGCATTACATTTATGGGTAATTAAATTTCTAAGGTAAGGCGAGAGATAAACTTGCACAATATATGATATTTTATTTATTTTTAATATACGTATTTGATTTTTAATTAGTAAAACTCTTTTGTTTTATCATTCTTAATTTATTATTGATGTTTTCTTCTCCGAATAATCATAAAATTTATTCTATTTATGGATTCAGTCATGCTTTTTTTATTGAATGAATTAGCTCTTTGATTATATTTAGATCAATTATTTATCTATATTGATTTAATTATTTACTGCAATATTGTTTTTTGAGTATATTATCGTCGTTAAATTTTATCAATAGTGATAATAATTTACGTATTTTAAAAGTGGTGAACGATTTTTCAAAAGGTTACATTTGATTTAATCTTGATTTATAAATCTATATCTTCCAGTTGGGAATTAAATTTTCAACTGAGTTATTCAATGAATTAAGAATAATTAAAATACCAGATTTGTGCAAGGGACTTCTGACTCTTTACTGTTTGTCAAATTTGAGTATTTTTTTCATTAGTCACTTTGTTTCACTTTAATTTGCATTTAAAATTAATCTTTATCTCCAGTAATCATTTAATATTTTTTGTAGTTTCTTTGTTCCTTCTATTATTCTTTTTATTTGTCTCTCTGTAGAATCGACACCTCAAAGTTGTGCTACAACTACCGCGTTATTCTTTGGGCATAATCAGGAGGCCAAAACATGTGCTTTTAGGCCTTTGTAGGGCTCGTCGATAACTTCAATTTGATATATTATGAGTCCCATTTAGAGTAATGGAGCAATAATTACAGTAAAAATAGCAAGCAGGGAACTGGATGCACGGTTTTGGGTGAGCAGACAACTTCTGGGAGAGCACACAGTGTCCTGGGCGAGCAGACAGCCTCTTAGGGGAGCAAGTAGCTGAATTTTTTTTTAAAAAAAAACTTCGAGAGGAAAAAACATATGTTTTTGAGTTTTTTTGGACTTTTTATAGCGTCTTTCACAACCTTTGGTAGTGAGTATTGTAGGGCTCGTTGAGAACTTCGATTTTATATAAAATAAGTCCCATTTGGAGTTTCAGATCAAAAGTTGTTGTATAATAAGTCCCTTTTTAATATAATAAGTCCCTTTTTAAATCCAAATTTTTTTAAAACTCTTCTTGATCGGCAACCCCCTCCTTTCTAGTTGACTCCTTTTGCTTGTAAGACTCCATTGACTATATAGACTCCCTCATTTCTTTCCTTTTTTGGATTTTTGAAAAACCCTAGGTTGTAATTTTGGGCATATTGTTTCTTCAATAGGATTTTAAAACCCTAGCAATAAATAGAAACTTCCTTCTTCGTTCTACCCAATTCATTCATCTTGGGATAGAACTCCTTCTTGAAACCCTTTGTTCAAAATTTGAGATCTTCTTTTTTGAGATTAGTTTTCAAAAATCAATGTCGAGCAACGGAGGAGAAACCATCGATATCAATGGCAACGAGCTGATCGGGCTTGATGTGGTGGAGAACCAAGTAAGTGAGGCAGCCCAGGCGACGAGAACCAAGGAGATGGCGATCCAAGAGCTGGGCATCGATATCGAGGCGTCACCAATGCTGGGTGTCATTGAGGAGGGACCCCGCCCCATAGGTGCCGCTGGGTAGAGGTTGCTTGGGGGGCTTGGGGCCTTACTAATTGGTGTAGGCGCGCAAACAGAGGAGCTTTTGGAGGCCTTGGACTAGCAGGCCAATAAGGTGGGCGCCCCTTTTGGAGATTTTGGGCAAGCTGTCCAGGAAGGTGGGCGCTGCTGGGCTTGAGCGCATAAGGGCTTGCACTAATGGACGCTTAGGCGTTATACGCGTGGATGGGGCGTACAACAGAGGGGCCTCAGACGCTAATCTTGGCATACTGGGCGAGCAGCCTATGGAGGAGGGATGAGTTGTCCTAGGCATGCAACCTGTTAAGGCACTTGTGGAGCTCACTGGGATGCCTCAGGCGGCGGACAACATCCTTGAAGCGCCTATGGCGCTGGGTCTTGCTCGAAGGATGCCCATTTGGCTGGGCGTTGTCCCGCTGGCAGGCAACTTTGCTAATAGCGATGGAGGACCGCTGTATGGGGACAAGCGCATGCAGAGCTTGTTTGCGCTAGATGTTAAGTATGGGGGTGCTGCGGCAACGAGGCAACGGTGCCGCATGGACATAAAAGGATGAGGCCCAATTGTTGACATTCAATTTAATGTAGTCCTTTGGGTTACAGACGACCTGAGTGTCAAGAGCCTAGCTAGAGATGGCAAAAATAATTTTATTCCAAACATTAAAATATCTAACATAATTACCTGAAGAGAGAGGTAGACTGTTTGCGCAAGAGTAAAAACAGAGTTTGAGGATTGCTCGTGAGAGAGGTACACCTTTTGAGACCAAGCTTTTGGCGACCCATGAGAAATTCTTTAAGCTTGAGGCATAGGCTGCTTCCTTAAGAGCAGAGCAGAGGCCAAGCTATTGGTGACCCGTGAAAGAACCGCTCAGCTGAAGATAGGCTACCTGCTTGAAAGCAGAGCAGAGACCAATCTTTTGGCGATCAACGATAAAGTCGTTAAGCTGGATATATAGGCTTCCTACTTGAGAGCAGTGCATGATATCAATGGACTGAAGCGGGGGCGGGGTGTTATAGTCTCCATCCCCGTACCCGCTTAAAAAACCTACTTCCATTCTCGGTCCACTCCCGTTAACGGATATAATTTTCATTTTTATCCCCGTCCGTGGGTAAATTTCTAATCTCATTCCCCCACACCCGCCCAATTTCAAGCCAACATAATCCAAAATTCTATATAACTCAAATATTTTTAAATAATCCAACAACATTCTAAATAATCTAACATAATCTTCTAGTGATATACAACATAATGTAGCATAACATTCCAACATAACACAAATGACAAATGTCCAATATATCACTAAGAAGCACTTTCCTCCTGAGCGTTGAACACTTAATCATATCATTTTAATTATCATAAGATATAGTTGTGCAGGACTTCCATTTAACTAAATTTTCATCACCATCGAGGACAAAAACTAAAAAAATTAGTACCCTAATGGAAGAATTACACTTCTTAATTTAGTGTCAACAGTTGCAAACAATCTGCACAAAAGGGAATTCCATGCCAAAAGGCTAACAATCAAACACGTAGTATATAAGCAATGATTTACATAAAATATATATTTAACACATGAAAACACAAAATTTCTTTCCTATATAAAGCTCAATACCAATGGTGGAATGTGTGTGCCTTCAAAATCATTTAATTCATCAATATCTAGCAGCTAGCAGTACAATGGTTTCAGCAAACAAGAGCTTCGGCATCTGCTTGTCTCTGGTCTTCTCTTTAGCCGCTAGGGTTTAATTGGGAGTATTTTTATTTATATATTAATATATATATCTATATTTTTTTAACGGATATAGCGGGGACAGAGAGGAGTGGGGCGGGGGTAAGGGTAAGTCTATCCCCTCACAGGTTTATACGGGTATTCCCATAGACGTCCATCATTCGATATGTATAGTCCATCCTAGGTCCAAACAAGACAGGTTTGGACGAATACCCATTTTTCTCCGATCCACTGTCATCCCTATGCAGAGGCCAAACTTTTGGAAACCCGTGAGAGAGCCACTCAGCTGGAGATAGGTTGTCTGCTTGAGAGCAGAGCAAAGATAGGTTAAAGTTGTGGCGACCGGTGAGATGATTCACCTTACCTGGACCTGTTGATGTCCTCAGCATTCATATATTTTTGAACTTTTGTCAATAATTTTAGCATGCTCTTTGGTGGTCGCTTCATTACTGAAAAGAAGAAACTCGATGAGCGGAGGCCTCCCAGGAAGACAATCATGGTGAATTTGTCATTGGGCTCCTCGATTTGAAGGACCTCCTCATTAAAACGAGTGAGGTAACTCCTCAGACTCTCGTTTCAATCCCATTTTACGTTGAGTAAATAGGTGGCAAGCTTCTGCTGGCGGCGACCACCAATGACCTATGCCACAAATGATTTGCTCAGTTTGAGGAAGAAGCCTGTGGAGGCCGGAGTGAGTTTGGCGAACCATTATCGCGCTGATCCCTTCAAGGTAATTTGGAATGCCCTACACATAATTTCGTCGGGGACGTTGTGCAGCTGCATTAAGGTCTTGTAGATTTCGAAGTGATCAAGTGGGTCTTTTGTGCCATCAAACACTTCCACCGATGGCATTTTGAATTTCTAGGGAAGTGGGTAGTTTCTCACATCGGCTACGAAAGGCGTATGTGTTCACCTTATGAGATAGTCCACAGTTTCGTGTCCTTGTTTCTTCATAGCGTTGAAGACGTCGCATAGTTGATTCTGCACTTCTTTGATTTTTTCGTCCCAATGGTTGGGAGGTCTTTTGAAATTATCATAGAAATAACTCCCATGCTCCATGTTTTGCTTTGCACCATCATCCTCTTAAAAATTAAGGTCTCCACCGTGGAAAACAGGAGTTAGAGGAGGAGGTAGAAGTCCTTCATGGTGGGCCCCCCTATGTGGGGCGCCCAAGGGAACTCCCAAAGATGGGGCGCCTAGATGGGGAACACCTAGGTGGAGAGCTCCTTGATGACTAGGGCTTGGAGCTCCTCTGACTTGAGGTCCAGGTTGTGTTCCTCTTTGTTGTCCGAGCATCAGTTGCAGAAATTTTTGATTTTGAGCTACGAGCTGTTGCATTGTCTCTAGCATCTGCTGTGCATTTGGAACAAGATTAGTTGGTGAAGGAGCAACCTCATCCTCTAGTGGTGGATTATCACCATAGGGTCAACAGAGAGAATGTTTAGAAGTAAGAATTTAATCTTCCCCACAGACAGAGTCAAACTGATGATGCACAAATTGGTTTGCACACCATCTGTCAAGTAAGCAGTATAAAATACAGTAAAATAAGTAGAGGGAGGGAAAAGACAAAGTTTATAGTGGTTCGGTCAATGTAACATACGTCCATTTTGAATGGCAATGGTCACGGGTATTTGATTAACTCAGATATGAAGGGAGAACAAAGAGTTAGAAGCTTTAAGAAGGGGAGAAAAGAATTATGCTCAAATGAGTGTGATGTCTCCCAAGTGTTAGCGGGGCTTACAATTTATAGTCGTCTCACAACGCATAGTAATTAAATAACTAGTCTGGCAGTCATAACAGATTGAGACAACTTAATGATAATTAAGTAACTGATCCGACAGAGGTGGCAAACTTTTCTCAACGGGCGAGGCGGTTACAATACTCTCCATGGGACTCGGTCAAAGGATGAAGTGAGTGTTGACTTCTTCTAAGACGGCTTGGATGAGGCTCTTGGATGACTCTTATTTTCAAGGTGGCGAGGAGAAGGCTATTTGATGATTTTTACTCCAAAGTGGTAGAAGAGGCTCTTGGATGACTTTGCATGCTTCCTTGTTGATGTAACTCCTTGATCTTAATGAGCTGACAACATTGAGTTGGACTTGCCAAATTGCCAAATCTCTCAAAGATGGGCTATAACCTCGGACTGGACTTATAATTTGAGTTTGGTCCCTTGAACTTGTCCCATCACTAAGGAACAAAATAGTAGAACTTTCACTCATAAAAGCTTCACACTAGATAAACTCATTGCTTCATATTTTTCAGTAGTGCTTGCGAAATCTAGTCTTATTCACGAAAAATCTTATAAAATGTTCAATTCTAATTCTAATCTGATCTCGACCGGTGATACTCAACTTATAACATAAGTCTACATAGCCCATTAAGATGAAACTTATCAAGACAATTTATTATGAGTGTAAAGATAATCATTGTTTTTTATATAGGGGAGAAGTCATTTGAGTTGTCTATCCGATATAGGATAACAATTCCTCATCTTTTTTATTTATTTATCTCGCATCGATATGTGTAAACTTTTTTCACTATCTATAATTCTTATAAACCATGTTTCACTTCCCTTTTAAATAATAAAAATAATTACAAAATATGTATTTATATTTTATTTTTATATGATTTACATTATATAAATGTAATATTTGAATTTGGGTTGACCTTGGGGTTGGATTCAGGTTGAGCACGATTTTATCATTTCGGTTGGGTTCAGGTTAAACTTGTGAACCTGAGTTTTTTCTGAATTCAATTCATATTGAAGCTTTTTTAACCCTAATGCTATTTTTTTTAGTTCGATTTGGATTTCTCTGTCCAAGTTATACCCCTAATCACCACTACAAAAAATTATGTTGATTTCATAAGTTTGTCAAGAGAGAAATAGAGAGATGAGCTCTAATTTATTAAGAATTTGAGGATCTTTTAGTTCTCTTTAAATATTCAGGATTTATACACATAAATAAATTTAATTGATTCAAAAAAATTATTAAATTTTAAAAATTCAACATCTACTAAATCTACTAATAAATACAAATCTCATTTAAAAGTGAATCGCAGGATCTTCCAATTCTTGTGAAATTGGAGGGGGCTAAATCTGATGAAGAAAACATAGTCAGGCACCACTCGTATTAATGGAACCTCTCTTAATGAAACAAGTCATATATTTCTTACATCATCCCAAATGAGCTATTAGTAAGCAAGACCTAATTCTCCTCTCTTAGTTTATTATTATATTTGTCTTGTTTGGAGCTGCCTTAAAACTTCAGTTTTTTTGTTTCAAAGTAAAAAAAGTCTGGTCCGTTTAAACCCGAGCTTATTGGGTGACTTTTCTATCAATTATTTGGACAAAATAGCTTTTATCAGCAATAAGGAAAAGCTGAAAATAGAACTTATTCAAAGGCTTCTAAAAAAAAATCGATTTTTTCAAAAACACACCAAACGGTTTCAAAAAATTTTTGAACTCTTGAATTTTTTATTTTACTTTTCAAATATCTGTTTCACACCCAAAAAATCAGCTCCAAACGGGTCTAATATGAAAATTTTATTCCCCAAAACAGTGACTGCCTTTAATTTCTTACAAATTAAACAAGTCCTCAAAGAAACAACAGAGAAA
The DNA here is from genome assembly GCA_963454935.2 of Ilex paraguariensis. Taxonomy (NCBI): domain Eukaryota; kingdom Viridiplantae; phylum Streptophyta; class Magnoliopsida; order Aquifoliales; family Aquifoliaceae; genus Ilex; species Ilex paraguariensis. Next base: position 82,594 of record CAUOFW020001127.1, read on the forward strand.
TTCAAAAAACCAAACAGATTGATGATCCCCATTTTCATCTCCAAGTAAAAATGATTATTTTCTTTGGCACACATAGGATATTCACATAGAATAATAATATCCAGCATTACTGCTTTGGAAAATTCAATCAACTGGGACATTGGCTGTGGTGGGCGTGGGCCCACCATGCTTGTCTTTTATCTTGACAGCGAATTCATTGAAGCACTCATCAACGGTGATGAAAGGCTCGTCAGGATAGAGAGTGCTGACTTCCACTTCATCAGGACCGTTACTTGAGAAATTAGTTTGACAACCTTTTAAGAATATGTCGTGTGTGAATGCTGCAACAATGCTCCGTGGGATGATTTTTTCTGCATTAATAGAAAAAAGAAAAACAAGGTTAATATAAATTAAGAAGAAAATATTTAGGAGTTTTTATTAATTACATATTAACCAACCATTTATGAAAATACTTTTGTTTAGTTAGTAGGTAAAATAGTAAAATCAAACTTTAGCCTGATCGGCCCAACTTGGAACTGTGCTGTACCAAAATCTAAAGGCAACGGCCTGAGCCCTCTGGGCTGGGATGATCAGCCCGTGTGGCCCATGATCCACGCATGCCAAAGCTTGTACCTAAGGGACCGTATGGAACTAAAAAAAATAGAAAATATATTTTCATGCATATATTTGATTAGAATAAAAAATTTACAGAAAAATTTAAAAAAAAATTCATTATACTGTTTGAAAGAAAGAAAAGTTATAAGAAATTTATTATAATTGTCTAAATTACCTTTAAATAAATTAAATCAATCTAAAAATTATGTAATTATAATTAGAAGTTAAAAAAATTTAAAAAGTGACTCAAAACCTAATTTTAGGACAATCAACAACACAAAAGTCTTTGGGCCAAATTATATGATTAGTCAAATTCATACAAATTTTTTTTATATTAATAACTAATAAAATATTTTTTTAAAATAAAGATAAAATAGAAAGTAAGTTATAAATTACAACTTTCTTATATTTTCTTATGTTTTTTATAAGAAAAAAAAGTTAATTATTTGTGAGAAAATTTAAGCATAAAATAAATTTATTTTTTCTTCCATTTTCCTTTTCATACTAACCAAATATATGAAATTTTTAAAAACTTTATCTTTTTTATATTTTTCACCTTTCTCCTGCTAAATAAAGGAATCCTAAGAAAAAAAGGTTAACTACACTTTGATCCCGTCAAACTACAAGATTTGTGTCATTATATCTCCTCGATTCTTAAATTTCTCACTTCACCCATCAAATTATCTGAATTGGGTTCGCACTGTGTAAAACGTAAATCTCCGTCATTTTGTGGACAAAAAATGTCAACCTATCAAGGCAAAATTGAAACAAAATCAAGGGTTCAGAGAGTAAAATGTTCAAAATAATTCACTCAAATGTATAACAGACGTTAATCATCGGGGCAGTGCAATGTAAAAGTAACACATAGTTAGGATAATAAAGTGGTACGTAGTTTAAGAGGTGGGGGGGGGGGGGTGAAGTGCAATTAAACCAAAGAAAAAAGAAATGGAACCTGCTGCAGCAGCTAGCAAGTCATCTTCAGAGACGGTGACTCTAGGAAGTGTTCTTCCGATCTTCTTCTCCCACAAATCTGCAAGTTCATTCATGTTGAGGAAATTGCAAGATGGTCGAAAATGAACGGATTTATTGAGTGTACGCTCGTCGTCCACGGCCATCATCGTGAATTTTCCGATGTCGGTGCCCGCAACAAAATAGCCTGCCATAAATTCAGGCATGAGCTGTCGTTATCTCCGTCAGTTGTACTTTATTCCAAAATCAGAAAAAAACAAATAAAAAAATTGTCACAAATTTGAACCCGGGAACATTAATGAGTAATTTTATGTATTTTTTTAAAAGTTGGTACACCTAATTAAATTTATTTGATAGTATATAAAATGAAATGTGAGTTAAAAAGACATTAATGCCCATTTTAGGTTTATTTAATTCAAAATTTATTATTTTTAATGCACCTTGATTCATGTGTGTTTGTTAATACATATAAATACGTATTTAATGCACATTTAATTCATATGTATTTGTTAATACATATAAGTGTACATATATACATATATATTTGTTGTTAAATCTCTTATTTAAATTTTGAATTATCTTTTAATGCACCTTAATTCATACGTATTTTTTTTGAAAAGTGATTTTATTTTCAAATTATATTTAATGCACCTTTATTCAAGAGTTTTTTTTTTTTTGGAAAATAGTTTTATTTTTAAATTAATTTAATATCCGAATAATGTAGTAGTATAACAATAACAATGTAATAATAACAGTGTAACAAAGACAGTATAACAAATACACTGTAACAAAAACAGTGTTCCGTAGTTTTGTGTATATGGTAATAAATTCAAAATAGATATGAACTATTTTGAATGAAATTATATGAAACTATATGTTTTACAAAATGTAATAGTATAATATTTTGTATAAATAGTTTGTTACACTATTATTGTTATACTGTTACATTGTTAGTTTTATATTGTTACACTATTATACTATTCGGATATTAAATTAATTTGAAAATAAAATCACTTTCTAAAAAAAATACATAAATCAAAGTGCATTAAAAGATAATTTAAAATTTAGATAAGAGATTTAACAACAGTATATACATACATACATAAGTATTTATATATATATATTTATTTGAATGTTTGAATTTCAAAATTTGTATTCATGTATGTATATATATGTGTGTGTGTCGTGTGTGTGTATTTATGTATATATAAATATATATATTATATATATATATATATATATATATATATAATATGTATTTATGTATATATATATATATGTGTATATTAAAGTTTTTCCATAAAATTAGAAGATGTTTAGTGCACCATTTTTCAAAAAAATGCATTAAATACACATAGATTAATGAAGGGCAAAAATGTCACAATAAAAATAGATAAATTTAAATTATGTACTTGGATACAAATAAGTATCAAAATTAAGTACTTAATAACTCTATATTTTTTAATGTATATTTTTTACCAAATAAATCTAATTTAATGTATCCCTTACAATTTACCCTAATTTATATACTCCAAATGAAGGTCATCTGTGGAGCCCAGCCCACCAGTCTGACGGCTTCCATCCATTAATGACCTACTTCTGTTGTAGCAGGTAACGGAAAAGAAACATGGGCCGGTATTAAGACCTCCAAACTTAGGAATTGTGATAGTATTAAAATTATATTTCTATCTATATGTATTTTAGATACTCATATATAGTGTCATTTTAATAATTAAATTTTTAATTAAGCATGTTACTGTTTAATGTTATTATATCTGTATGTGTGTGTATATATATATATAATAAAAAAATAATTTTAATACTAACACAATTCTCAAGTTAATAACTTTTATATTTGAAAATATTGAAACTTAACAATGATAGAAGTTCATGATACTCGAAAATAACGGCCCGAGCCCAAATTGATGAGGTATCAAGGATTCGATTGTAATTTTATGATTGGATGATTAATCATAAGAGACTGAAGGAGCGCAAGATGTAAGTGGTTTATTAAGCTGAAGGACTAAAATGAAATGAAATCTTTTACCCCTTGCGGTCGTATATTGCTTAATCCTTGGCTAGTACAACAATGATTCAGACTCGGAGATTCTTTTCAAGGGTTGTGTGTTTTGCTCTAATTGCTAGGTCCTTGGCTTGAGGACGTGAATAATGGAGAAGAAGAGATTGTCCCCCTTGGGTAACAATTCTTTACTTATACAATGATTCATCTAGGGTTTTCTGCTGCTCCTCATTCTTTTGTGCCAATTTCGTTGGTCCCCCCGTCCGTACCCTGTAGCAACCTCTGTCATCCGGCGTCACTGTTTCCACGATCTCTAGATGGTTATGGGCACCAATATATTCTGCATCCGAGAGTGTGTGACTGCTAAGTCGTCAGTGATGGTATCTTTCCCCTTTGGACACATGGCTCAACAGGGTGCTCTGGAGTTCGTATTAGGCTGGGCCTCTCTACCCTAGGTTGCTCATTGACCGGATAGGATTGGGTTGCAAGCCTTATAGTGAAGTTGGGCTTTTCCTCCTAGGGTCCGGCCTTTTATACTTCCGACGAGGCAAGTTGTGGACACCCTATTTGTACTGTTGGGTAATCAAAGGGTTCTTGGAGCTTATTGGGTTCTTGGATTATGAAGGTCCATGTCTTAATTTTCATCCTTATCAGGAGTAATTAAGTAATATAAACAAAAATAATTTAAAATGTATACTTAATGACAATAATTTGATAAATAATATAACTTAATGGAGTATAACTTTGACGATGATACTTAAAGTCAAATATGTTTTAAAAAAAATGCCCAAGACAAAATATCCGAAGAAACATCACCCACGTCCTCCAATTGAAAAAGTCCTTAAAAATTGTGGGTAAATCTACAGTATCAGCTTCACTATCATAACTTCATCAAACTCAGTTATTAATTTAATCACTCATTTAGTTCCTAGTATTTTTAGGAGTCGGTATCAATCTAATAATTATGATAAATTAGATAGAAAAAATTAAGTACAAATAATATTATCATATGAAAAATGGCTAAGACGGAACACTTTCTGAGTTGGTAAAAATATTCTTCATAACAAACAAGAAGAGTTACCAACACATGAAAGACAAAAGTAATTTGAAACATAGAATCAAAAAATTATTTTTTAATATTATATTTTACTTTTCATTTAATAAAAAATGACACTTATAAAATATTTATATTGATATCTATATAATAAAGTAGCTTACAATTTAAATCTCAAAAGATAAATAAAATGACTTTTGTTATTCGCGGTTAAAATCGTTTTAAATTTTACATTAAAGTTAATCTAAGGTATAATATAAATAACCCAAATTTAATAGGAAAAATAGGTCGTTAAAGATGTGTTTGGATTGACTTTTTAAAATTATTTTTAAAAATTATTTCTCATAAATACTTTAAAAAAAAATAGTGTTTGTCACTGCCTCACCACCGCCACCACCCCCCCCCGCTGCCGTCGCCTCTATCGCCACCACCACCACTATTGTCGTCGCCACCACCACCACCGCTGTTGCCTAAAATTCACCACAACCATCACGTCTCTCACCATCACCACTGTTGCTCATCACCACTTACACCGTTCACCTCCATTACAATTAGTACTTAAAATTTTTTATCACTCCTTTATGTTTGTGATTTGATTTTGGGTGTGAATACAAATATTTTTATTATTAACTATTTTTTATTACTCCGTACGAGAAATAACTAATTTTATAATATTTAATCATCCTAACAATAGATTGGTACAAACAGGGCAGAGTTAAGAATTTCTTCTAGAGTGGGCACACTATAACTACAAGATTTAATTTTTTTTTCTTCCAATAAATAAAAAAAATGTGATATATTTGTATTTTTAAAATAATATTAGTTAGGTAAAAACTTCATTAAATACAAAAAAGACCAAAAGTCAACAAACATAGTTTATGCAATTAAAATATCAGCAAAAAGGGGGTTAATTATAACTCTGTTACCAAACATTAGATAAATTATTTGTCAATTCTATGGCTAGTATTTTAAATGAGATATTGACATATTGCAATAGGAAGAAAATACAAATACAAATACAAATGCATAAAATTATAATTTCTAAGCGTAACTAATTTTTGACAAATCCATAATTTTAGAAGAGAGAGAGGAAAAAAAAAAGAGGATAGAAAATGAGTGGTTGGCGGCATGGTGGACTAGCTTTTTTTTTTTAATTTTTTTTTTTTGAGTGGCATAGCCAATTTTTTTTTTTTTTGGGTTTTGGGTGGGCACAAATGAGATATTACACAACAATATATATATATATGTGTGTGTGTGTGTGTAAAAATAACTTTTTTTTTTCTAGGAGATTGTGCCCACCCTCAAATATGCACAATTCTACGCATGGGTACAAATGAATCAATTAATAATATAAAATAAAATAAATTTTAATACAAAATAAGTTTTAATAAGTATATGCGACGATCTCAAATAAATTCAAATAAATTTATTCAATGACTATCAATACTCTATTTAAAATTATTCATATTACACTATGACTTTAGGTTCGAATTACCCTAGTTAGAATCTAAAATTAAAGATAGTTTCTCTCTCTCTTACCTTTGACGGTTCCGTCCCCGTAGATGGGGAACTGATCCAGAGGTGGGAGAACTTGGGAAGGGTGGGTGTTGTCGTAGTAGGGTCAGGAAGCAATGGAGTTGCAGCAAATATATGAGTAAGGTATACCTAACTCTTCAATCAGACGTCGTACTCTCCGTTTCTCTTTGTACATGCTTAGTCCTGGCTCCACCGGGTCAACCCGATCTACATCATGTCCAAACTCCGATGGCAAAAACCTCTGCTCCAATCTCGTTAGTCGTTGAATTATCAGTAAATCTCAATATTAAACGAAGTTCACCATCAATTTAGAGTTTATCTTTGGTGGATTAAAAATGATTACGTGATTTTAGAGTTCATGTAATGACCACAAATTTAAAAAACACATAAGTAATATTTTTTTTTATTTTTTTTTTGATAAAAAGAGTGATGTCTGAACTAACCAGTAATGTTCGGAGTAGCTTATGCACAGCTCGATTAATTTTTTCTTTGATTCAATCAAAAATAAATTATCCACATCGAAATTAAAATATTCATGAAGAATAAATCTTTTATTGCCTGAACACATATAATCTCCATCATTCTTATGCTCCGTTTGATACGATAAAAAAGTGGGGGGATGAAAAGTTGGAGGGATAAAAAAAACATCATGTTTAGGAAAAAAAAGAAAGTAGGAAGGATGAAAAAATAAATGAATTAACTTTTCTTTCAACTCACTAAAATCAATCTCTCTAAAATCGGAAGGAAAGTGGATAGAAAGTTAATTATTTGTGTTGAGATATATCTTATGTATATATTAATTTTATATAAAAATACAATGACAAAATATGTATATATATTTTTAAAAAAAATTTAAAAAATAAAAATTTAAATTAAAAAAAATATATTTTTTCATTTTAACTAAGAGTGAAAATTTTAAACTCAACACGATGACACGACTCAAACTCGATACGAAAATAAACAGATCAACTCTCGACTCGACACAACACAATTAGTTAAATGAGTTAAGTTAAGTTTGATTAATATTCGACACAAACTCGTAATAATTTAACACGAATCTAAAACGACACGACTCGATTCGATTGTCACCCCTAATCTTAGCCAACACAAAAAAAAAATAATAATAATTTTTATTTTTATTTTTCATCCATCCAACCAAATATAAAAGAAGGAAATTGTATCATTTTTACTTTTCATCCTTCAAAGATAAAACGTGTGTCCCTCCTACTTTTCATTCTGCTTAATTTTCATTCTCCCGGAGCATTTTTTGTTCTGCTGCATACCTTAATTGTTCCGACTGATTTAATGGCACGGACAAGGTAAAGTTGGTCTAATATGCTGGCACAGATGCTGATATTACTATATCTATCTCGTGATCCTTCAATATCTTCTCCATTAATTCTTCGTTTTCCATAGCACCCTGCTCCCGCATTATAACCCAAGTTAGAGACAGACATTGTAGCATTACTCATATACATATGTATGTGGCCTGACAATTACACCCAATACATTGTGTGTGTGTGTGTGTGTGTGAAAGAGAGAGAGAGAGAGATTATACGAATAAAATGATGGCCCCTTGATCCTCAAAAGCTTTGGTGGCTTTGGCTTTTAGAAGACAACTAGGGAATGACCGCAAGAGAACGTAGGTGGGTTTGCCTGAGTCAAGGCTAGCTTGGGCAACGAACTGACCCATAAAACCGGTTGCACCTATGATCAGGACCCGATCCCCGTTGGCTGAAACACCATTCACACAAGGTGACACAGTCATTCTTTAGTCTTGGGGAGAGAGAGAGAGATGGCAACAACGTGACGAGGTGAACGATGCAAGCTTGAGTTTAAGAACATATAACAATGGAATGTCCACCTAATCTTCAGCACAAACAGTCTAAATTTTATTTCCGGGTGCTAAGAGCATCTCGAAATGCAATGTCCTCCATTAAAAAAGTAATAATTACTCTACGGTTTGGGTTGCTGTTTTGACCACCCACCTTTATTATTTCTCTGACTTTGCATTGACTAATGGTTGAGAATTCAATTTACATTTTCAAATAAAAAATAGATTAATCAAAATATATATAAATTAATTCAAACACCACATACCGTTGAAAAAAAAAAAATTTGAGACAGCTTTTGCTCTCACTTTCAAGCATGTCCTACTTCTGGTATTGTCGAACCAAAAATAGATAATAAGAGACATTTTCTCGAAATTAGTATAATGTAAGGACACTCTTTATAATTTTTGAAGTCCTATTTGCGATCAATATTACATCCTAAAAAAGAGGAAAGAATAATTGTTAAACAAAATTCTAATTGAACTACTTGTACACCAATATTAAAATTTAGGGTTAATAGCATTTTTTAGTCCATAAAGTATATAATTTTTGTCAATTTAGTTCTCATTGTTTCAATTTTGTTTATTTGATCTCTAAAATATTCGATTCGTATTACTTTGATCCCTGATCAGACAATCCATCAAACTTTTTTTACGAAAGTAACCATGTATCATTTTTTTGGATAGTATGATGTACCCAACACATGATCATTTTGTCAAAAACTTAACATTTCGTCTATGTAAAGGATAAAATGATCCAAATTGAATACTTTATGGACCAAATTGACAAAGGTAAAAAAACAAACACAACAAGGGGTGGGGCGTCCTTATAAATCGGGGACGCATTAAGCCCAACTAGGTAAACAAGTTTGTTTGAATAAGGCAACTCAAGGTCCGGTAAAACGATGAGAACAACAACAGTTACCCACCAAAATTGCAATGTCATTCCCTTCTTTATTATATATAACCTGTCTCAGACCAGAAAGAGCACTAATTTAGGATTTCATTTATGTATAGAATTTACTTTTCTTACTGTAATCTCTCCTGTAATCACTCTTTAATTAGGTTGATTTCTCTCCTTATAGGCTGATTTAGTTTCCTTTTACATGTCCTTAATCACAGGAAACTAATCACTATATATTGTAATTTCTTCTGTTATTGAAATATATAATATTCATACAAATCGTTTATGGTATCAGAGCACCCTCTGTCATAGAACAGAATTTGATCTTCTTTCCTCTATTCGATCTCCTTCCTCCATTTCTTTCAGCTCTGCCAAAACTCTCACCTATCAACCATGGCAACACCACCGACCTCTCCCACCTTTGATTCAGCTGCGTCAACTGGAGCTACCCCTGTTGTAACGACACCAATGATCACCCGACTGAATCAAGGTAACCCCACCTCTCCGGGCAACAATCTGATATCTTTGAATGCCTCATCTTAGATTCCATTCAAGCTAGCAAAAGGAGGATAATATTATGCTTCCTAGAAATCACAAATGACCAATCTCCTATTCGGTTATGGTCTACTCGGTTATGTTGATGGCTCTTATCCATGTCCACCAAAAATCGATCAGGAACACATCACTTGGCTTCGCCAGGATCGACTAGTGCTACTTGCGATTCAATCCACCGTTCATGGCACAATCAGTCCCACCATCAACAACTGCCCTACTTCCGCTGATGCCTGGACCAAACTAAAATCAATTTATGCAAATCTATCCAATACCCGCATGCTCTCTCTTCTGTCCACGCTAATGAATACCAAGAAAGAAGGGAAATCAGTTGTCACCTATATGAGCAAAATAAAAGGTATTGTTGACGATCTAACTCTTATTGGCCATCCCCTGAGTAATGTAGAAATCATGGCTCATATTCTAAATGGTCTTGCTGACAAGTTCAAGGAACTAACGACTGCAGTTCGTGTTCGTGACTCACCTATATCCTTTGAGGATCTCTACGACAAACTTCTTGATGAGGAGTTAACCCAAAATCATGGACACACTAAAGAGGACGATACACATATTACTGCTCAATTCACTCAAAGGCAAAACAACTACAAAGGCAAGGGTGGTAGAGGAAATAAAAGCGGATTCAATCCCTCCAATTCAGTTCTTGGTTGTTCTGGACAATCCAATGGCCATCCTAGACAACCATCAAACTTCAACCAATCTGGTCTTCAACCTAATCAATCTCAGCAGCACTCATCCTATGGCCGAGGTTTCTCTTCTCAAGGTATTACCAAAAAATGTTCGGCCACCACCCCAAATACACAACCCTCCGTGTTTTCGGGTGTCTTTGTTACCCATGGTTTTGGCCTTACAATCACCACAAACTTGAGTCACGCTCTCGACCTTGTGTGTATCTCAGTTTTTCACTTCCAAATCATGCTTTTATCTGTTTTGATTCAAAAACTAACAAAACATTTATTTATAGACATGTTGTCTTTTTTGAAAATCTCTTTCCTTACAAAAATATTTCTTGTAATGAATTATCAGTCACTAACCAGTCTTTTTCAAAATTACTTTCTACTTTTACAGAAAAAAATCTGGCAAGTAAATCTTCACTCATTAATACCTCGTCAGATTCTTCTCCTCCTAATCTAAACATTCTTCCATGTGTCATTACTACAAATTTGTCTCCACAAATGCTATCTCCTATAAATCCTCCATGCTCTAATCAGATAACAAATCAGTCAACTCCCACTTTAAATATGCAATCACCAGCAGCTCAATTGTCCACCTCTCCCCAGGAAACTCCTACTCTCTCCCCCAACTTAGATGACTCCCACACCTCTCCTAGTCAGGTAAGTGATTCTTTTTCTTCATCGTCCTTAAATACATCACCCATTTCATCTCCACCCCCTGACACATCACCACAACCTTCTCGAATGGTAACACAAGCCCAAAACAACATACACAAACCGAAAATACCATTCTCACTACTACTACGGCCAATCCCTCTATCCTCATTGAACCATCCTCATTTACACAGGTCAACAAACTTCCTCAATGGCGTGAAGCCATGAATGAAGAGATTCAGGCCCTCCAAACAAATAATACATGGTCCCTAGTCCCTGCCTCCCCCACACAAAACATTGTTGGATGCAAATGGGTTTATCAAATCAAGAAAAATCTTGATGATTCCATTGCACGTTACAAGGCTCGCCTTGTGGCTAAAAGGTTTCACCAATGCCCTGGCATAGATTTCAATGAAACCTTTAGCCCGGTTGTTAAACCCACCACTATTCGTATCGTTCTCAGTATAGCGATGTCTCGTGGTTGGATCTTGAATCAACTGGATGTTAATAATGTTTTCTTGCAGGATACTCTCTCTGACCATGTTTTTATGCAGCAACCCCAAGGGTTCATTGATTTCTGAAATCTGACTCATGTTTGCAAACTACATAAAGCTCTATACGATCTTCGCCAGGCTCTTAGGGCTTGGTATAATGAACTTCGCACTTTTCTCCTTGACAATGGATTTCTCAATTTCAAAAGTGACGCCTCTCTCTTCATCCATTGCTCCAACTTTACAACAATGTATCTTCTTGTCTACGTGGACGACACCATTCTCACTGGAAATAATTCATCAGCCATTCGTGCATTCACATCTCGTTTATCTACTCGGTTCTCCCTCAAGGATCTTGGCAGCCTCAGCTACTTTCTTGGTGTTGAAACTACCAGGACCTCAACCGGTCTTTTCTTGTGTCAATGGAAGTATATCATTGACCTTCTTCACAAAACTAATATGCATGAAGCCAAGGAAATCAGCACACCATTGTCCTCCTCTGAATCTTTGAAGCTCGACGACGGCTCGCCCAATCATGATCCAACTGCGTACCGTCAGGCTCTTGGCTCTCTTCAATACTTGTCTCTAACTCGCCTTGATATTAGCTTTGCAATTAACAAGTTGGCTCAATTTTTGCACCGACCGTCAACTAATCATTGGAATGCTGTTAAGCGTGTCCTTCGATACTTAAAAGGCACCTCTCACTATGGCCTGTTTCTATTCGCTCGCTCGCTCACCATCATCTCTCCATGCCTTCTCAGACGTCGACTGGGCTGGTGATGCTGACACTCGCCACTCCACTTCTGCTTATGTTGTCTTTCTTGGCTCTAATCCAATCAGTTGGAGCTCTAAAAAGCAGTCTACCATTGATCGATCATCTACTTAGGCCGAATACAGGGCTATTGCGTCTGCCACTGCCGAAGTTAAATGGTTGTCTAATCTCCTTGGTGAACTTGGTGTTACACTCTCGTCTTTGCCGTCCATTTATTGTGATAACATTGGTGCAATATACCTCTGCTCTAATCCAGTGTTTCACTCTCGCATGAAGCATATAGCAATCGACTTTCACTTTGTTCGTGATCAAGTGGCTTGCAAGTTGATTCGTATTTCTCATGTCCACACAACCGATCAATTTGCCAATTCCTTGACCAAGCCTCTCACTCGAAAGCAATTTCAGCTGCGTCGATCCAAGCTTAGCATCCTTCCCGGATCCTTGCACTTGCGGGAGCATGATAGAGCACTAATTTAAGATTTCATTTATGTATAGAATTTACTTTTGTTATTGTAATATTCACTGTAATCTCTTCTATAATCACTCTTTAATTAGACTAATTTCTCTCCTTATAGGCTGATTTAGTTTCCTCTTACATGTCCTTAATCACAAGAAACTAATCACTATATATTGTAATTTCTTCTGTTATTGAAATATACAATATTCATACAAATCGTTTAAGACCCTACTCCTGTCTACAACTATGTTATCTCTATCACTGCTGAAGTAAAAGTTAATCACATTCTGATCAAGACCATTCCTTTAATTTGCTCTCAATGAGAATTTCTTTGTATAGTAAAACAAAATTGGTGAAAACTTCCTTCTAGGCACTAAGGTATGTACTTGTTCGAAATCTGCCTCTTTAGCAAACAAGGGTGGTCCGGGTCTGAGCATTTAGCTCTATAACACTCACTAACAAATAAACTCAAATACGTTAACTTTATATCAAGAAATTAGAATAGGATACACAAAATTAGACTTAATTGTGAAAAAGTTCATAACACTTTATGTTAAGTGACTAAATCCTTAATTTTATATTTTAATTCTGTCCAAGTACACAATTTAAAATTTTTAGATTTTTCTTTGACATTTGTGTACTCTCTTAAATCAGGCAATTATTTTTGGGAACCTTCTGAGTTTCAATTTTTATTTGTGCATTAAAATATTTCTAATTTAATGCAAGATTTGATTCCTCCGCTTATTATGAAATCTTCTTTATTAATGTGAAAATCTTGTAGACTAATTAATATTTTCTTTTCATTCTTTGTAAAAGATTCCATATTATTACAAGACTAATTTATTTCCCTTATATGATAAAAACAATAATTCATATAGTTTTATAGTTTCTTTTTTACTTCACAACGAAATTTGGTAAATTTTGATATTTAATATTTAGCATCTAGAATTAATAGACGTTATATCATGGTCTAGCGGTCCACATCAAAAATGCCTACCTAAGACTATGATGTGAAATTTAAATGATCACATTACTCTATATATATAATAATACAAAATTATATTTTAAATCATCATTTCTATTATTGCTACACTATTTTGATACATTTTAAAGAATTTATGAAATTAAAGTGCATCAATATAGTGTATCAAAACAGTATACGAGTAATAGAAACTAATCTTCATAATATGACTTCGTAATATTATATATATATAATTTTGTAGTTATATAAGTGACCAAATTAAATCTAAAATTAAAATTCTTTAATTTTAGTTGTCAAATTTTAAAAATTTTCAAAAAAATTGAAATATATCTCTAAAAAAATAAAAATGATTTATTATGAGTTATAATTTTCTGATATATATATATATATGTGTGTGTGTGTGCGTGTGTGTGCAGGTGGGGGTGGAGGTGGGGGGGGTTTTAGAAAAAAAAAATTTAAGAAACTTATTTGCAATTAAATGGTATTCAAATCTTTCTATGTTTGAAATGGACTTTTTTAAAAAATATTTTTTTTATAAATTTTTTAACCAATTTCATTCACCGACTCTCAAAAACCCCACTTTATATTGATTTCACGGTTGCAAATGCCATTAGCCAGTCATCCTACCAACAACACAGTTGGCCAGCGAACATGACAGGCTCATGTGAATAAGACACATGTACAATGATTTTGTATGACGACATACTTCCAAACCTGTAGAAGTAATTTTTTAATATTAAATAGTTTTTTTAAGTTTGTTTTATATTTAAACTGAGGTCGAGCCTGATGGAGTCCAACTATTCACCAGCTGCCTCATTTATAATTCTTACATGATGTTTTACCATTTACAATTAATACCAAACAAGATTAAACAAGACTTACCACCTACCCACCTACGTAATCTCTCTCTCTCTCTCTCAACACACTTGAACAGCACTTCAAACACCGGCTAGCAGACTAATTCAAGTAAATAAAGGGTCGGATTGAATGACTCCCATCTTTTTATAATGAACAGATTAAACTGGGAGTTGGGTTACCAGAAATAAAAGGTAATACTTTCAAACTTGAATAAAGTGGGTTCCACTTGAATTTATGATAAGTAACCTACCACTAAACAAGAAGCAAGAAAGCTATAATGATATAGATTTGAATCAAGAGGATAGTAACAGTGGACTAATCATCAAGACACTCGGACATGAGTAAATGAACTTGCATTGAGGTGTATTATGATTTCATAAGACTCATTTGACCCCTACTTTTGAACAAAAGAACCACAAAAGAAGATTGTTTTAGAAAATTTGTACGACTACAAAACTCCTTGAATTACAAGGCAGTAGTACCTTTTGGACAGCCAAGAGAGAGAGATCACAGTGCCTCCCTGAGACTGAAGGTCCGAGATATTGCCCTGGCGTGGTCATATTCATTGAGCTCAACCAGCATCTTCTTCAATCGACGAGCAAGTCCACTGGTCTCGGTCTCCATCCCACCCGAAACATGCTTCTTCTCCAGTATCTTTCCAAGTATCAGCAAGTAATTCACCAGTGGTTGCAACTTCAAGCTGCGTATCGTATCAATGGAATTTGAAATATAAAAAATGAGGAAGATTCTAAGCATGCAACACGTTTTTTTTTTTGTTGAATTGGGTGCAACATGAATTTGAAGACAGCACAGAATCTATACTTGATCCAATTGTGAATCAATAAATTACAGCAGAGTAGAAGAACATGTACGTGACAAAAGAACACACGGGATACTATTTTACAAAAAAGGGAGTTCTGATATCTATTCCTGCTGAAATTGTTGTTCATAGGGACCTACGTCCCAGTTATGTTATGTGATCCAAATAAAAGTTCTAGGAAATCGTCAAATGGGAAGCTGTTTCCATCACTTTTGTCCAGCATGTTAGAGGCATGTTAATTCATAGCTTCGTTGTGATTAAATGATTCTATGGCAATAAATCATGGCGACTTCAAAATACAACTCCCAATGTGCTTTGATATGCAACCATGACCAGATACATATAAGAAATGAATTCACTGCCGAAAAGCCAAATTCTGATCACCTGACTTTTAAATGTCCTCGGTCCATCTATGGAAAGAGAAAGGAAAAGAAACCGAAAATAACATAACATCCAGCATGAAGAAATTGGTAGGAGAGAAACAGCAAGAAACATAAAATTTCAAGAAGCATGTAACCATATCACACATACCTGTCACAGCAAAATCTGCCAAGACCCTTCATATCTATAAATTAACTGTTTTCTGAGGGTGGGTGGTTGGGAAGTGAGGAGAATAAGAATCTCATGCAATTGCTTTATTGGGAACAAGGTTTAAACACACATACCTCAAGCTTTTATCTACACACTGGCTGCCACAAGGACCCATGGGCCTGCAGCACTTTGTGCATTTTCAAATACACTAACATTTTTTTTTTTTTTGATCTCAATACACTTACATTGAGAAAGTATCTTTTTCAAGGCAGAGAGGACAGGAAAAATCAAGCATTGCCCCTCATTTATCCTATCAAAAAGACAAATGAAGAGTTCCTTATTTGTTGTTCAGGGACGCGCACCACATTATGTGCACCTAACATGCATAGGGGACTTTATGCCCCTTATTGGTGATTGTTCTTTGGAACAATAATTAATGTTTCTTACATGGATGTCCTAATGGGTTGAGTCATTCAAGCAAAAACAACACTGAGTGTTTTATGGTGGAGAAACCCAAAAAACAAAGAAGGAAAAGACAACAATTGGGCTCAAATCACATAGCAAGCGGATCTCTCTATCTTGTTAATGTCATAGTTTATTTCCCAAATTCTGCCGTTCCTGGCTTCATTCCCCACACCAATTACATTGCTACAATCCTTTCCCAAGCATCTGGTAATTCTGGCCGCCTTTCCACTCCTCACTTTGGTTTCCACCAAACCAATCAAATTTGTCTAAGTAGAGGGCAAAAGTACAATTCGAATTAGAACCGAAAACCAATCCTACAAATACACACTCAACTTCAGTGAAGGCAAAAGCCCTTAATTTTTGCTTCCAAATATATTTATCTAGTCAAGCAGTGCTTCAGCATTAGGACCTCTTATCTACTCTGTTTGAAGCCCTAGATCAAGGGGAATGAGGCAAACCACAAAAGTAAAGAGAGGAGCAGAAACCCAAGGTATCAGTCAACCTTTCAGCTCAGACATGGTTGAAACAATGAAAGATTACTTGGTCATCCACTATCTACCAGCACATTGACGTCCAAGTTACTAAACATTAAGGCTTTATTGACCCTCCACCAGGGCGCAAGGGAGGTTGCAAAAACCTTTCGGCTCAGACATGGTCTAAACAATGAAAGATTACTTGGTCATCAACTATCTACCAGCACATTGACTTCCAAGTTACCAAACATTAAGGCTTCATTGTCCGTCTACCCTCCCCCGGGGGGGCAAGGGAGGTTGCAAAACCACCCCAAGGTGCAGCTCTGGTCAGTTATTCAGTAATTAAACAGGAATGGTTCCTATAGTGCAAGCACGACTTTAGTATGACAACTACATTTAAACTTCCAGAACAGAATCAAGAGAAGAAATTGCCTACAGATATATGCAACCTAAAGTGCACAAGTGTAATCATTAATGCCATCACAAAAAAAAAAAAAAAAAAAAACTAACAAGAAGCAGAGAGCACCATGGTCAATAAGGAATTACCAACTCCAAACAAACCCACAGCACCATAAAATTTTATCCAGCTAATATTGAACAGCAAATTAACCCTTGAATTCAATTAGCAACCCCAAGTAATGACAAAGAGCAGCCAATGCCATTCCGAAAGCAAAAGGACTAAATATTAAGCATGCAAAGTGTGAAGCATCCCAACTAACCATACCTGCGCTCCCCTGTGACACTTGGGCCAGCCCACACACCAGATAATGAAGCGATGACCCTTTCAGTTCTGGTGACTGCATCGTGAATATTTGATTGAATGCTCCGAAGATGAGGAAGAACTTTTCCACTCAAAAGGTCATCAAGAGCAAGCTTCTCCAAGACAGGCATCGCAAGAATCTTATTCCACAAGCATATATTCCTCATCAAACGAACAGACATGCCAAACCTATATGCTGCAACTCGTGATGCATTTGGCGCAGCCCTCACCACAAGTGTGTTCCATGTTGGGACCTATCAATTTAAATTACAAGAGAGTTTGATTTCCGAAAATGATATAAGACAATCATGGATATTCCATCCACTTTATCAAACAGGGGTGTAAACATGTCCAGGAAGTTTGATTTAAGAGCTTTAGCAATATACCATCAGATTTTCCACAGCATGAGCTAGACGGTCATGAAGAATAGCCACTAAGTTGCCAAGAGCTGCACTGGAAAGTGGAACATATCTAAAGACCAAATTTGTGGCCGAAACGGCGTACTTTGTCTCACGAGTACTGAGCATATCCCAACAGAATTCTATCTGATGATGCAAAATGGGAATTGCAAGCTTTTCTACCAGTTCAGGAATAAGGTTAGCATCGGCATCATCAGGACTGATTTTATTGCCATCTTCCGGAAGGCCATAATTGAATAATAAAGAATGCCTAAACCAAAAACAAACACTATGTATCAAAAAAAAAAACACAAAACCAAATGGAAAGAAAAAAGGCAAAGAAGACATATTGTACAAGCAGCCACAACATGATTAGCATACAGGGAGGAAAAACCTATCTTTGACTTGACATAAACCATAATAGGATTGAGTTTCAAGAAAAATAAATGAAAAGAAAGGCCAAAACAGGTATTACGCAGATGCAGATGATAAACATTTTGTTTTTTCCCATGATGGATTCATGCCTATCATTCAACCATTGACCTAGCCAGCAATTAGTCACCTCATAAACACCTACAAGGTTTAAGATATAAGCTTACGTACCACTTCATATCAATAAAATCAGCATCTTCATGAAGTGGGTCCCACTTCAGCAGCTCCAATCTTACATATGGAGAGATGATAACAGGTACACTTAGCGACATATATGCGTCGTGGTAGCTTGATGAATACTCTTTCTTCCATCTTTCAAACCTTTCTATAACAACTGAAAGTTGAGAATATTCCTCTGCTGCATCACCCAAAATCTGTTCAGCAATCTGAAGCAACTGATCACGGTTTGACTGGTATGCTGTACTCTCGCTATCGCTTTCATCCGTGCTTGATTCTCCTTCTATTTGCTGATAGGAATTATCATTTTCCATAGACATCATTCTCTTAGAATCTGATTGTGCTTTCCTGTGTTGTCGTGCCTCTGCCCTTCTTGTCATATCCATCCGTTTCTGCACGTTTACATCTCTACCAAATTCATCTAATTTCACCGGAAGATTTCTTGATTCTCTTGTGGCAGCAGATGCAGCCTGAGCTGCACTTGTTGCTGCTTCAGTCATCGCAGCACTGCCACCACTTTTACTAAAAACTAACATTGCAGCATTTATAGCTGCTTCCAGTTCCATCATTTCATCAGCAATATCAGCCGCTCTTCTTTCTAATATAGCTCCAGCTCGTTCTTCATGAAGTTTCTGCATCTGGTCTTCAAGTTCCTCTATGAAAGGAGCTTTATGCTGAAAAGATATAAACTTACAACTGATTATTAATACAGATGAAGTAGGTTTTTAGGCAGCCCACAAAGAAAGCAATTGAGCATCAATAGGTTAAAAATAATAACAAATACACACACGAAACCATGTCAATATAGGCACTAAGATTGAAAATCATTAACTAACAATGAATCACTACATCGTAAATGTCAACAACAGTAGACATATACAAACATCCAAAAAACAGGAAGAGGTATCTGATTGAACATAATAAAGTTTCTATCCACCTAGTTCACAAGCAAGGAGGAGAATGTTTTGGTCAGTCTCTACCTAGATGGTGAATGGTTCAAATGCATACTTATTGTCCCTTCTTTACATAGAAATTAATGTCGTAGCATCAAATGTTAATAAAAAAACTCCATTACATACATGAATGCAGTATGCATGTCGTTTAATTACAACACATTATTCCTTGATTTTTCTCGATGAAAAAGAGGAACTAGCCAAATTCACATTCATGAACTGCGAGTTGCAAAATTGTTCCGGAGATAATCTGATGCAGAGTCAAGCAGTATAGCAACAAGAAACAAACTGCAACGTCAATCTACATCAAACAACCCACATATAAATGTTGAATACCTTTTTGTCAAAGCTAGTCCTTCTAAAAATATCAAACTTTAATATCGTGATTAAGTGAAAGCTAAAACTGAAATGACTCACTTTAATATCGTGATTAAGTGCTGTTTCATAAAACTGAAAGCTAATTCCTGAAAACTGAATTATAAGTGTTAAATGTTGAATCTGTTAATTTGTAAACTGTTTGGTTTCCACTAAAATTTAAGTACTTAATTGAATCAAATTGTTTGATAAGTACACGGAGATGAACTCTGAAAATGAATAATTATTCAATTCTACCCTTCCACTATATAACAAATTAAAATTTCCAATTCACATGCCACCCAATTCAAAAAAAATTTCACATAGATGGTGTAGTATTCGACTCATTAGCACTCTACTTTAGTTGTCAACATAAGTATATAGACCCATCAAACACAACTGCAAACAAAATCCCACTTTTAGAACTTTTAGAAATATCACCCATTGATTCCATCATTACGTCTTCAAAACCAAACCCATGAAACGACTGGAAACATCACTACCTGAAATTTCTCCAAAATTTATCAACACAACGCCTAAGTTTAGTTGGAACCACCACCACCGATAACTTAATATAAAAAATTTCACCGCCCACCATGAACACTACATGCACATTATCACATCGCTGCTACCAACAAAGGTGGCACTATCACCGTTGTTACTGTATCAATCAAAGTATTGGAAAATTGTGCCAATCACCACTATTATGTTCCATGTGTTATCCTTCCATTTCAACAAATGTGCATGGTGAATTGTTTTCTTAGTGGTCCTTCGTGGGGCAGTGGTGTAATTATCTGTAGAGCTTGGGGAAAGCTGATTTCTTTGATGTTGGTTTTCATTGCTGCAATTGAAGGAACCAGATCAGTAATGAGTGAGAGGAGGAGCAAAAGTTGTAGTGGTGATAATATTTGGAGGTAGTTTTGCTAGCTTGGTAAAAAAATTTTAAAGAACCATCACTGACCATGTTCAGTTATAAGCATTAAGTAAGGTCCCATTAACTTAAAATTTAAGTTCATTTTTATGGGAAACTTATTTAATTAGGTGATACTAGTTCTACGTTTTTTTATAGGAAAGATAACTCTTGTATTAAAATAAAAAGAGGTATACGAAGAGAGACTGGATAAGAAATCCAATCAAAAACAAAGAAAATTAAATTACAGTAACATTTCAAAAGCAAAACTGAAAGGAAAGGCCTATAAATCACATGAAGTTCTCCATCCCGCTTGTACAGAAAAAATAAAGTTCCTTTAAAGGCCTTTCTAACCGAAGTCCAAAACGATGCTAAAAAATTGAATGTGCTCCCATAGTCCTTCTATACACTCATTCCAGCCTTCAAAAATTCTTGAATTACGCTCCATCCAAATAATCCACATAGTAGCAATGATTGCACAATTCGATATAGTAACACCTTTATCATGCCTTCCAAACCCTTTTAACATCTTCATTAAACAAGAAAGTGGATGTAGGAGGGATCACCCCACTGTAGCCTGCCTCTCGAAACAACCGATACCACAAATTCAAAGCAACATGACAATGTAAAAATAAATAAACACTCTCACCTTCACCTTTACACATCACACACTACTGAGGAGTAAGACAAATGTAAGGTCTCCTTTTCTGAAACATGTCATTAGTATTAATCTTAACATGAGCTATTGTCCATGCAAAAACTTGTACCTTTAAAGATACTTTAACTTTCCATATCATCAAAGCAGGATCAAAAGAAGGATAAGAATTTTCCCCCACCAAAGAAAGATCTACATGAGAAAACTTTCAATGATTCCAACATCCACTCTCTTTTATCACCTAACTCAAAATTCAACACAATATTATTAAGAATATCGAGAAGTAAAATGATATCAATGGTATCTCTATCATCTAAATTCCTACGAAAAACCAAAATCACATGAATATAGAGAACTATATGACCGAATTATGGACAGAATGAATGAATTACCAACACGAGATAAATAATAGAAACAAGGAAACAAATATGAAAAACTATTTTCTCCAGTCCAAACATCCTCCCAAAATTGAATTTTTTTCGTATTACCCACCACTAACTTTAATTCTTAGAAAAATCTCGTCATTCCTTGAGAAATAAACTTCCACGGGCATCGAAAACTACCACTTTCAACTCTATTAGTGTCTCATCTGGTAGCATGTAATCCATATTTGCTCCTGATAACTAAATACCATAAAGAATTTATTTTCAAGGAAAACCTCCAAAGCCACTTGTCTATCAAAAAAATATTTCTTACCTTCAAATTACCAATAGGCAGACCTCCTTCAACCTTAGATCTAGACATCACCTCCCAACTAATCATATGATCTTTTCTCCCTTCCCTATTATCTTCCCATAGAAAATCTCTCATCATGTTTTCAAATCTTAGCCACTTTCCCTGGTAACTTGAATATAGATAAAAAGTACGTGAGAATGCTCGATAAAACTGACTACACAAAAGTTAGCCTCCCTCGTTTAGATATATAAGTTTTCTTCCACTCATCTAACCTTTTCTAATTCTTTCCACCACCAGGTCCCAAAAAATAACGATAATGGATTTTCCATCAATGGTAGCTCTAAATACTTCAATGGCCACTCACCTACTTTACTCCCCAACAATTTTGCTACCATACTAATCTTTTCTCCATTTGAATTAAGGGCCACAAGTACACTTTTATCCAAATTTACCATCAGACCTAAAACCAAACCAAACACCTCTACAATGTTCTCAAAATTTAAAAACTTCTCTCCCTCAAAAAAAAATATAATATCATCAACAAATTATAAATGAGAAACCTAAATTCTATCTCTCCCAACTGTGAAACCATCCACCAAATTACAATTTTCAGCCTTCTTCACTAGTCTACTTAAACCGTCGGCTACTAAAATAAAGAAAAAAGAAGATAAAGAATCTCTTTATCTCAATCCTTTACTTAAATTTGCTCATAAACTTTCCATTCATCATAATCGAAAAATTCAGAGTACAAACATCTCATAATCTATTTTCTCCATCTCCCTCCATATCCTTTCACTCTCGCAACATATTCCAAAAATTTTCAATCAAAATAATCATAAGATTCTCGAAATCAATTTTAAAAACAAAACCTTTCTTACCTTTATCTCTATAATCCTCCACCACCTCATTTGCCACTAATGCAAAACCAAGAATTTGCCTACCTTTAACAAAAGCTCATTGATATTCAAAAATAGTATCACACAATATTTCCTTTAATCTTGAGGATAAAACTTTTGTGATGATCTTATAAAGACTAAACACCAAACTAATTGGTCTAACTCTAAAATCCCTCATTTTCATGAACTTTTATTTCTTTGGAATCAAGCAGATAAAGATTACATTAGTAATTGCATTGATCATAGTATCACACCATTCTGAAAAAATTCATTGAACACTTTCATTATATCTAATTTCACAAATGGCCCGATGCTTTATCATGACCACACTAAAATATAGCCTTTTGCAATTCTTCCTCCCCAAACATACTTTCCAAACACTCTTTCCCCAATGGGACTCCATTCTAATCCCTCCAATATTGGTCTCTCACCCTCATATTTAGAATATAAAGTGGTATAGAATTCAACAATCTTGCTCTTAATCATTCCTTCCTCCTCAACAATCTCACCGTTATCCAATTCCAATTTCTCAATTAACATTTTTTTTCTTCCATTTGCAACTTTGCGAAACAACTTAGAATTATTATCCCCTTCTTTAATCCACTTCACTCTTGCCTTTTGCCTCCAACTAATTTCTTCCTTAAAGACCATCTCTTGAAATCTATTCCTTAATTTCCATCTTTCTTTGTCAAATTATCTTCCAACGCCCCCCCCTTTCTCCTCAATTTTATCAATATCTTTAATTCTATACATAATATAATTCTTTGCTATTCTAATATCCCCAAACACTTCCTTATTCCAACACTTCATTCTATTTTTTATATTTTCCAATTTTTTCATAAATTTGAAACCTTCTCATCCCTAGTACCTTCCTTGCTCCCACCACTCCTGAAAATGGCCTCTAATGTATGATCTTTCAACCACATATTTTCAAGCCTAAAGGTTGACAGCCCCCCACCTCATCTTAGTTGAATCAAGCACTACAAGACAATGATTTGATACAGCCCTCGCCAAAATCTCCAGTCTAACCCTTGGGAAATATTCCACCCACTCAGTATAAAACAAAAACATATCCAATCTGTTACACGCTAGATTTTCTCTGAAATTTGACCAAATAAATATACCATTTCCTAATGGTGGATCCTTAAGTCTCATTTCCTTAATGAAAGAGTCAAAGTCCCTCATACTCCTAGTCACCCTTGTACCATTAAAATCACCTCCTGAACATTGAAATAACCTCCTAAACACAATCTTGGACTATAAAGACCAACTAAGCCCGCCAATTCCACCCATACTCTCTTCCTCACTCTTGGACAATTTGGGCCATATACTCCCGTTAACCACCAATCACATCCATCATTATGCATAATCCTAATTGAATTTGAGAATTCACCCTCAACATATTCCTCCATTTTTGACAGTTCTCTCATCCAACACTATTACAATACCACCTGACCTACCCACAAAAGGCACCCAAACCCAGTTTCTATATCTAGCTTCCCACACTTTTTATCAAAATTCTTTCAATCTTTTCCATTTGTTTCTTGAAAAATAACCACATATGGACTCTCCCTAATGAATAATTCTCTAATTGATCTTCTCTTTTCCTTAGAACCCAACTCTCTCATATTTCAACTAATAATCTTCATAAAAAACTCTTATCACCCTTCCTAAACAAACCCCTATCATAGTTAACACCACACTGTAAACTTTTTAGTTCCCTCAACCCCTTATTTTTCCACTCAAATTTCACTCCCACCTTTTTCTTGCGTTTTCTTTTATTATGAACTAACGAAAAATCCATTTTTTTTTTTAAATTTCTTTAAAATTGATCATTTCTCCTCATCTAACCGTTAAAAATCTCCTCCCCATTGGTATCAACCTCCCAGACATGTGGAACAAAGGAATCACTTTCTTGAAGCAGGCACTCACGTCTTTGGATAAGATGAACTCTAGAGTCCCTTAGAACTAAACCACCTATAACATATTTGCTCCTATTGCACATCAATAGATCACACTCCACCTTCTGTTCCACTAAGAAGCCAGAACTGATTAGTTTCCCCAAAGCAATAGAGCCATTAATAGCAGAGAGTGACAAAGACTTCCCCTCTTGATTACTTAGACTAGTCATATTCTCCCTCGAGAATAAAGGAAAAATAGAATGACAATTCTCACAACCCCTATCACTCTCACCTCCCAGTTGCCAAAAAGATGATTTAATTGTGCAGAAGGAAAAACGTTGGACAGCAATTTAGGAAGACTTACATGTTGACATGCCTCAGAATTAGCAACCCCACAAAGATCAATGACCCCTCTATTTGTTATCTTTGTCCCTTACCTCTGTAATTTCAAAAAACCCACCCAAATCACAATCTAATGCTACAACATTTTGATTGTCTTCAGTTCATCCTTCAATAAGCTTTCTTCTGATCTGTCCCAATCACCAGTAAATTCTTCACTACCCCTTTTAAACATATTGTCCTCACCGAAAAAAAATTCTTCCACATTCAATTGATCTCCATGTCAAATATCAACTAGCACTTCAAACTCATCCAGCATTTCACAGAGAATATAGTTCATTTCCCTCTTTACTTTTGTAACCCTTTCTTGATCTCATTTCTTCGATTTTCCCCATCGCTAGCTTTGAGTTCTTTTCCTCGGTGAGATCGCCTTCACTGAGATCGTCTACGTCGGACGCCAAATTCTCCCTAATTGTTGATAAATTAGCTTCTGGGTCAAAAGACTTGGATCAAAGCTTGGATTGGGGCCTTTTTAACCCGGAATTGATCTAGGCTTTTTGTTTTACAATGGCCTAATTTTACGAGCTTCTAACCTTAACTTTTATTGGAATCTGTAAATGCCCAAATGTCACCTTGCCCTTACCCAAATTAACCCTCATAAGCCTATTATCATCAAAGCCCATATTAGGACTATAACCCACTTGTTTCCACAATTTATTAGTCCCTTAATCATCTCAACTTCATTACTAGCTCCTCTATTGTCTCTTTTGTCTTCATTTTTAAACTTTGAATTACCCACCATCAAATCTTGATTAACATTAATTGATCCCTTACTTATTGCCCCCTTTTCCTCAATAAATATCCTTTTTTCCATAGTGTTGTATGGAGATTATGTGCTATCTCCTCCATCTCATAGTAATTTGAAAAAACCCTAGCCACCTCATCATCTTCTACCTCCATCCTAGTGTACCGATTTCTTGTACTACTATACAACCTTAGGAACCTCTGTTGATCAATAATCTACTCTCCAAGCCTCGACAAAGCCCTAATTCAAATTTGATAACACTTTCCTTGGAATTCCACATTGAATAATGCAGGAATTACACCTTTTTCGCATCTACCCATCCTTATTTTTGCTTGGAACAAATTTTGAAGTGACAATATTTTGATCCACCTCCTTCAATCCACCGCACTAATCCCCAATATTCCTACTGACTTCTTCTTCCCACAAATGAAAGGGTAATCCTTCAATACTAATCCACCCATCCAAAAACTAGACCATTTCTTTTCTTGCATTGAACTTAGGATTCCACCAATATAAACTCAATCTCCTTGTTTTCTATGTAACTACTTTCTTTCTCCGTACATACCTCATCTGCATCCATATATTGCTCACAAAAAATTATGGCCTTGTTCACACGATATGGTTTCGGTACAAAATTATGCTTAAACTTATTTATCCAACGCCATGGATAGACAATGCTATTCCTAGAACATTCAATAGATTTATTCCATTTATCAAAACCAAAGGATTCTTGCATTTTAACTTCATTGCTCACCCCTATTTCCTCTCTATCCATAACAAGGTTCCCTCCACCATCCTCAAATGATTTCTCTCTCCTACCATTTTTTATAAAACCTTCCAACATACTTAGAAACCTCCTCTATCCAATAAAATCAACACCTTCAGGGACAGTAATAAAACTTCTTTTACTGGTGGAATTTATCCTAGATATCGTAAGAAATCTACCATACCTATTAGAATTAAGTTCCAACCAGACTTAATATGTTTTTCCATTGAACTTCCTGAAAAACACATCTAAACTTTTCCATGCCCACGCCTCCTTAACGACTTAACCACTTTGCACAACTAAATGACACCTCTCAACCCAATCGCTAAAGAGAAACTAGCATAACGTGCTATTTTTGTGCTATTGATCTTATCCCCCTTTGATTTTTCATCAACCTCAACTAGGAACACTTTTTGCTCAATCTTCACATCATTTTTAAAATGCTTGAAACTTTTGGTAACACTGTCCATGCTCACGCCAATTTTCTTCTTCCCCTTCCCTTGATAGTCTAATCGTTGAACAATTTTAGGAAGAGCGATCTTCAGTTCTCTCCGTCTCTCTGATTAGGAATACATTTTACTACTAGTTCTACGTTATCAAACAAACTTAGTGTAACAATCACTTATTCTTTTAATTGTGAGTGTTGAATTGAGTTATCAAACAGCCCCTAATAAAGGCTTCTGATCAAGAATGGGGTTAAGGACTCAATTACCGACATCAATAGAATTGTAGAAGTCTCATAACCAATATGTTTCATGAAGGATGCAACCCTAGTAGGAAGAGAAATATTCCTTAGTGAAAATAAAAACCATTTAGTCTTTACTCCTTAGAATGTCTCAACTAATCTCAACCACAAGCTATAAATACGTGGCAGAACATATAGTAAAACACATAAGCAAGGACCCAATCATCCTACTAGAATTCATCCCTAGAATAAATATGTACAAGTAAACAAATTACCAATTGCAAGAGCTATGAACTTGCATTCTTTGTTTGTCACTCTTGCTTAATATAGACATTTCGACAAAAATTACAAATTCGAAACAGAAAAACTGATTAAAAAAGACAAAGACATCCGCAAATCATGAATTTAGCAAGTAGGCAGAGAAACAAATCGAATACAATAGTAGGAAACTCATAAATCAGACAGTCCAACGATAAGCAACTCATAAATCAAATAATCCATACCTGCAAAAAGTCACATATAACAGAAACAAAGTCACGAAGCTTTTGCATAAAGATGAACTTCTCACCAGCAGCAGATAGAGAATTTTCAAGAGTGGTGACATTCAACAGAGAGGCAGATAGATTTTCATCAGTCCTAGTCAAGGACGCCATGGTTCTGCCATGAGATTCCTGGTAAGAGAACATATAGAAAAACAGCATTATAACAATGAAATGCATATTCCCCCATCAATTTTCCTGAATTCTAGAAATATGATAGAAAACTAATGTCCAGAATAAGAAACTTAGGAAAAAACTGACTTAGCATCAATTGCTAAAAAAGCATATAATTTCATATTATATAGGATGGTTGGCTACTGCTTATCCAACACAATGTAAAATTATAAGCGACCTTGATTGAATTAGGCAGATGGACACACATGTACATATTTTTTACTCCTTTTACTACCCTGCAGCAGTGGGAATTAAGAATAGGAACCAAACGAATCAAAAGATTCATGTCTGATTCAGGAAGGAATGGTGAAAGTATAGTTTGCTCCATCTATTCTCCATAAAATGTCTCATTCCTATACTTCCATAGATACTGAATCCATCAACAAATTGAAATTGTTTAACCAGAACTGGTATCACCTTTATTTCCTAAACAAATTTTAAAAGAATGTACACCAGGTGCAAGAAACTGATTGGTGAAAAATAAGCGAACAAAAAGAAAACTGAATAGAATTAATCTACCCTTGAGAATAGAGCAACATCAAGAGTTGCTGGCAGCACAATCTGATACTAATTAGTAACAGATCGTGGGGGACAACTTTCACCCATAAAAACAACAGCATATACAAGTGCCTCAAAAATAAGGCTCCCAACCAAAAAAAAAAAAAAATTCCTAAAATCACTTACAGTCATAGATCTATGAAAAAACTTTGCAAAGCATAGTAAACCTCATCCAAAAGTGAAATATTTCGTAAAAGCTTTTACATTCACGAGCATGTGTGATGTGATATGGCATGTGTTACGGCAAAATACCTCTTGTGTCTTAAATTTATAAACTTAGAGAAGCATAATGAGATCACAGAAGCCAAATGTGTGATGTTAGTTAACAAACGTAATAGCACAACTCTTTTCATGGCCTAATCCTATACTATTTTATAGCATCATGACCATTGCAC
Source organism: Ilex paraguariensis (assembly GCA_963454935.2). Lineage (NCBI taxonomy): Eukaryota > Viridiplantae > Streptophyta > Magnoliopsida > Aquifoliales > Aquifoliaceae > Ilex > Ilex paraguariensis. The sequence continues at coordinate 111,621 of CAUOFW020001127.1, forward strand.
TTTTTCCATACCACCTCATAAAGTACTTGTTCTAAATTCAACCCTCGCTCTATTCCTTTTCAAGTGCCATAATTTCCTTATTAAAAATTTGTTTGCTTATTTATGACCTTCCTCATACACAATATAAATAAAAGATGACCTAAAGGAAGAGAAGTAATAGGAAAATGATGGGTTTTTTCACATGTAAGTCAAGCCATTTAACAGATTGGTCATAAAGTTTCATTACAACAAGAAATCGTTCTTAATTTGGTATCACACTCCATCCAAAATCTAGTACAACAAATGCCAATTATAATTTCATGATTTGTCTTGAGAACAAGGAAAGATACCTTAAGCCTCCTCACGTTCTCAAGCATGGCTTTCTTAGCAATCTCAGCTTGCTGTGGTATGGATATCACATCCAAATTTGGCATCGCCCCGACTGCTCCCCCAATGCTTGGAACGGCAGCAGCATTAGGAACCGAAGAATAAGCAGCTACCCCAGTTGAGTACCCCAATTTCTGTTGCTGGACAATCTGACTCTGAACCACATCAACACTACTACTCACCCCTCTACTAGACCCATCATCCATTCTCTTCCCCAACCCCTTCCTAAACTGCTCTTCTTCCCAAATTTTATCCTCTTCATCACCACTATCCACTTCACCATCTTTCCTAAACCCTCCATCCATTGCCATTGCCATTGCCACTGCCCTTTCATCCACATCCTCAAACACACCCACGCCCTTTTTCCCACTATCAATCTTCTCCCCAAAAAACCCAATCCTCATTTGAAATTCTGGCTCCTCATCACTCAATCCTTCTCTCTCCCCGTGATTACTCCCTCCATCCAATGCTATAAAATCTGGTGCCGCAGCCCTGGATTGCCTCAGCCTCTCCCTCTTAGCCCGTATCGCAGCTATCGTTGCCTGATCCAGAATCAAGTCTTCACCTTTCCCTAACCCCATTGAACCCAGCCGGGTTATCGCATCATCTTTCTCTCTCCCGGACAAACCCTCCTTTCTCTCAATACCTACTTCGTCATCCTCCAAATCTTGAATTATTTCCACTTTTTCGCCATCTTGGTCTTTCTCAGTTGCAGGTTTCACGAGCCCTTTCAAGACAATGACCGGTTCGGAGGCCGGTTTAGGAGGGGGACGTGAAGAGGCAAGCGTTCTAGTGTTCTTTTGAAGTTCAAGCAGGGCTTCTTTGGTGTAAGTACCGGCTTGGGGTTGGACATTCGATGGGAGAGACGAAGAAGATGGGGCAATTCGGTCTTTTGCAGCGGTGAGCTTGTGTGAGGAAGAGGATGAAACGGATTTGGCGAATCGAGAAGAGGACGAGGAGGGTTTGGAGGAGGGGCGAGTAATGGGTGATGATTCGGTTTCTTCGTCGTCAGCAAAGCTTAGGAGATTTTTGGGGGCTTGACTGGGTGGTTTTTTGGGTTTGGAGGCGGCGGTTTTGGTGCTGGGTTTTGATTGGGGTTTGTTGGTGGAGGTGCTGGTTGTGGTTGTGTTGTCGTTATCTTCATCGGTGTCGTCGCTGCGACGACGGAAGTTTCTGGCTCTGTTGTACATGCTCGGTGGCTGTGGTGGAGATACCCCCGCGGAGGGGGTGGCGGTTCGAGAGACGGAGTGCGGTGGTTGTTCTGCTCAGAGATGGACTTGTGTGTTTGGCCAGTTGTTTTTCAAGTCCCGGGCGAATTGCATTGGGGAAGCTAATAACAAAGCAGAGTAAGTAAGGTAAATTATAATTACGTCCCCAATAGATTAGATTAATTATACGGATATCCTTTTTATTATCTGAAATACCACTAACCTCCTCTATCAGATTTTGTCAGGTAACGACGTTGACGAAAATTATACTATCGCGAATTTTAAGACCGAAATACTTTTACGAATGACCTCCCCTTTCGCCTGTGCTTCTTCTCTTCTTACTCAAAAAATCACCATCGCTCACCACGCAGCTAACTGAGGCCAACTGAGGTAAAATTCTTAAATGAGACCTTTCTAATTATTACTATAATAATATTAAAAATATTTGCCCAGTTCTTTAAATATGAAAATATATTCATTTAAATATTTAATTTTGGGATCTTATAATAGAATCAGACTTAATTAAACATTTATCTAAAAAACAGGCTTTGAGAACAAATTTAGACTTAATTGAAACTAAATCTTATAATTCTAAAAATAAATTAAACTTAATCAAAAATGAATTTAAAATTTTTTGGGGCCTTCAAAGTTTGGGACCCTAGACGACGGATTCACCTGCCCAGTCATTGGGTCAACCTTGATCACGAGACTATAACCCGTCACCCAATTCATTACACCACATACTTTTCTCACTCTCACTCTCTCTCTCTCTCTCTCTATATATATATATATATATGTATGAACTCGTGTGTGAAACATTTCTTCTTTTCCCTCCTCTATGTATTTCTCGTCTTACTTATCACTAGTCTCTAACAAATCATGCACTTCACAACCACCGTAACTCCTGACACCCACCTTAAATCACATAGAGCAGGAATGCAAAAAGTGACAAAATTTAAAAATTTATAAAGATATGAGAGCCATGAAAATAAGCTCTTTTATTTTTTGATAATGAACCTTAATAGTACGTGCCACAAATTGTCGAAGGGAATGAAAATAATTTGTTGGTTTAGGAAGAGAAATGCATAGACAGGCAAAGTAATTGTTGGGTTTGAGGGTATACGAGCCGAGAGAAATAGAGAATAATTTGTTGGGTTTGGGAAAAGAGACGCAAAGGGAGAAGTATTTTATTTTTTTTTAGTTATATATGTTTTATATAATTTTTTTGAATATCCTTAATTGGGGCCGTTGTAATAATTTATGAAAAAAAATATTAATTGGGTCAAATAAGATGGTTACTAGAACCAAAAAAAAAAAATTATATAAAATCTCTTAAAATTATTAAACTAAAATTAATTTCTTAGAGAATTGGTATGATTTGTTAAAACTTCGTTTGGTTAAAAAATTATGAAATATATAAAAAAAAATAGGTAAAATATAAAATTCATAAGAAAATTAAATATTATAGAATATTACTGTTATTTGTGTCAAATCTATAATATTATATATGACAGATTTCAATAAATTTATTCGACGGTCTCACATAGACCCTTCTAACGCCCTTCAACATTTTTTTTAAAATCATTCACATTGAATTTTTATCCTTTAAAATTTATAATTTCTCACTTACGTTGCACCGTACATTTAGGCACGGTTTATCCCTACTAATATATCAAAATACAACTAATGACAAAATTTAGGGCCTTTTAATGTAATTTATCTTTAAACAAATCTAGGTCAAGTCAACCAGTAAGGATCTGTTTGGTGCATGAGTATGAATAAGATTCACATGATAGATTTTATACACATAATTAAAAGGTAATATTATTGAGATTTAATTTATTGATCTAATTTATTATGACTGTTAGCTATATTATTAAATATTAAAATTTAATATTAATTCAATGATTTAAATAAAATCACATAATTAAATTATTAAATTGTATCAAATTTTTAAATTCAAATAGAACATTACTCTACAAATGCACATTCTACGCTCATGTTTGATTCAAGATTTAAGACTTCGAGATTTGAATATCAGCGTGCTAGCAACAATAGATTAAGACCTACAAATAAAGTTTGATGAAACCCAAGCGGGTGCCTTTTAAATACGAGAGATTAATTTATAGATAAAAAACACTATTTTAACAAAAAAAAAATATATTATTCACAATATAATAAATATTTTAATCAATTGAATATTTATATATAATTTAATAGAAATTCACTAATTATATATATACAGGTTGCTGTTGGGCCATTTGGGTAAAGGTTAATGGGTTAATAGTGGTTGATACGGCTACTGGCCGGATAACCAAAGCAGATTGGGCTACTGGCTTTGTGGGCTGAGTAGTAGGTTGGGCTACTGGCCTTGTGGGCTGAGTAGGTGGTAATAAAAATCTGTTTGACAAGACTAATGGTAAGTCATGTTCAGATTTGAGTAATATTTTATCCTTTCCCTTCCCCCTGGAATTTTTGGAGGAGGTTCCGGATGAACTACTAGGTTTCCTGTCCGCCATGAGGTTCCTGCAAAAATTCTCTGGTTAGGAAATCAGGAATATAATTGTTTTCTCCTTTGATATATTCTATATCAAAATCAAAAATACTTAAAATAGATTGTCATCTAGCAAAAATTTGCTTAGCAGCTATATTTTTAACATCTTTTGTTAAAACATCCTTGGCTGATTTACAGTCAACCCGCACAAGGAACTTTTGATTCAATATATCATCCTGGAATTTAGAGATACACAGGACAATAGATAAAATCTCTTTTTTAATAGTGGAATAATTCTTTTGGGTCTTATTCCAAATACCAGAATGGAACCGAACAATCTGTTCAGGAGAATTAGGAGATTCTCTCTGAAGGAGGATTCCACCATAACCAATATCGGAGGCATCTGTCTGGATGATTTTGAAAGAATCAATGGACGGAATACCAAGACAGGGAAGAGTTTTGATGAACTTCTTGACCTGTTGAATAATGGAAGTATGAACAGTGGTCCAAGGAGGAGGATTTCCTTTGAGCCTGTCATACAGAGGTTTGATGGTTTGCCTAAGATCCTGATAAAAGTCAGAAACATAGTTTAGGGAACCTAAAAACCTTTGGAGCTGGGTTTTATCCAGAATTTCATCTGGAAACTTATCTGCAAACTGGATGACTCTACTAATAGGAGTGATAGTAGAATCCTGGATATTGTATCCTAAAAACCTTACTGAGGTTTGAAACAATTTAATCTTAGGTGCAGATAGTACTAGACCATTTTGTTTGACAATTGTATGGAAAGCATAAAGGTGCTTCCAGTGTTCTTCTATTGTTCTGGAGAAGATGAGTATATCATCTATATAGACAATAGAAAAATGACTGATACAATTGAAAACTTCATTCATTATGTTCTGGAATTCATATATATATATATATATATATATATATATATATATATATATATATCATTTACAATTTAAATGAGTGATAAATAAAAGGGTTAATCTTATTTTGCACCCCGAAAGATCGTTGAAATCTTAATTTGTACATCTAAATATCAAAAATCTCAATTTGCACCCTCAAAGATATAAATTTGTATCAATATGCACCTCCAAAGATAAAAAATCTCAATTTACACCCTCAAATATAGAAATCTGTATCAATGTGCACCTAAAATTAAATTGATAAATTATACCTAGATTCTCTCATGTTTGTCACTTAATCATTTGAACCCTTCTCATTTAGAATATTATCCCTACATCTCATGACGTTTGTACATGTGTAACACATAACCACTTTTCGTTGATATCTGTTAATATAATCGTTAAAAAACTATGATTTTATCCTAATAAAAAATTATAATTTCATATTACTCTTTATTTTGTGGATTCGATATACTCTAAAGTTCAAAATTAAGCTTAGAATTTGAATGTCTAATAGAACGTAGATATTTATATAAAGGAAAATACGAAAAATAGTATATAAATATCTACAATTTATTAGACATTCAAATAATAAGCTTGATTTTGAACTTTAGAGTATATTGGACCTATAAAATAAGGGTAATATGAAATTATAATTTTTTATTAGGATAAAATTATATTTTTTAACGGTTATATTTACAGATATCAATGAAAATGGATTACATGTTGTACGTGCACAAATGTCATGAGATGTAGGAGTAATATTCTAAATGTAAAAAAGTCCAAATGATTAAGTGACAAGCATGAGGGGATCTAGGTATAATTTATCAATTTAGTTTTAGGTGCATAATGATACAAATTTATATCTTTGAGAGTGTAAATTGAGATATTTTATCTTTGTGGTGCACATTGATATAAATTTCTATCTTTGAGGGTATAAATTGAGATTTTTGATTTTTGGGGGTCATATTGATATAAATTTCTATCTTTGAGAGTATTAATTAAAATTTTTACTTTTTAAAGGTACAAATTAAAATTCGAACAATCTTTCGAGGCGTAGAATGAGATTAACCCTAAATAAAATCCAATCCTCCACATAAAGAGCACAATAATCTGACGCGACACCACCCCATGTTCATAGTACTTTCGGTTTTTTATTTCCCTCCTCGTCACATCGGTCAAGAACAAAAACACCTTTTTTTTCAAAATTTAAAATCAATCCACAAACTGGCACCGTAAAGGACTACAAAATGGGCGTCATCAGTAAATACCGACAGAAGGGGAAGGAGGACTGAAGGAGAGACATATATGGTTTTGATCCTTTGATCACATCACTATCCATGGCTGGGTAATCGCTCCTGTCTTTCTATCTCTATCGTTCTATATACTTATGTCTGTGCGTATTTTACTATATATACAATGCTAAAGAGCCTCTGATGTGTGTATTATATACAGAAGTTGCAATCTCTCAGTATTGGTTGAACGTTTGACGCAACGTTGACTTGGGTTCTATGGATATGACGAAATGATGAACTAATGTCCCTTTTTTTGGGTTCTTTGGTTAGGTTTTGTAGCTTAAATGGGCATTTCTTTCAGATTCTATGTTCACGACTCGTGTTAATAAGATGGTTGGCTTGATCGGAAATTATTTGTAATTAAATAGTCCTAATGTTAATCCTTTTGATTGCGGTTGAGGTTTTTGATGCAATAATTGGTGCTCTTGAATACTCAGTTGTGCAATACCATATTGGGTGGATATAATCTGTCATGATCATGAAAATGGCTTCGTGGTTTTGATTGTTAACACAAAAGGCCCATCATTTTAGCCACAGAACAGTGCTAAAGCCCTGTTCTTATGCTGCCCATCATCAAAGTTTGTGCTGAATTGTGCAGGTGAATGTGTCCCACACTTGTCCTACTTCAATTTTGCATCAATGCTGGATAATCCTACCTTTGTCCAAACGATTTATTTTTCTTTTGTCTAGCCACCATGATTAGTAACAAAGACCTTGCATATATGTTTGGAGATTTCTCAAAATATTTCAAATTTCGAAGAGATGAATGTTGGAGGAATCTCCTGAAATATTTGTTTGTGGCTATGATAAACTCACCATTGAAGCTGCCTGTGCTCAAGAAATAGAATCTTCGGATTCTTCTCCAAAAATTTGCTTTCAGCCCCTTACCATATTAAGAAGGGTAATAAAAAATGTTGTATTCTTGCTATGTGTTGGTTTAAGATCATTAACAAGAAATGTGACAGAATGATTGTTAGCAGTCACTATGTGTTTCTGGTCATGTTTGGTGTTTGTTGCAGGCCATATAATTCCTTATTGAGAGGGGGCATGTGAATGAATCCTTACTTGATATAGTTTTTTGGCAATCTTCTCATTTCCAGCTTGGCATTGGTTTTTCTCCACAGTTGTTTTCCATGGGCTCCTGGTATTTATAAGTCCGAGTAAAGGATTCAATCTAGATCTCTTGGAGATAAAATATGTTTATAAGTACTCCCCATATTGTAGTTAGATCAGTTCATCTTCATGACTATAGTTATCCTCTTTTGACTATGCAGACCATCATGGTTGGTTGACAGTAATAGAATTGCGACAAAAATCAGGAGTGCATCTGCTGCATGTGATCCTGGAAGAGTCAATTGGACAAGCAACCCAAGCAAAAGTTGCCCAAATTGCCAACATATTATTGATAATAGTGATGTATGATTCCTCTCTTAGGTCTTCTGACATCACTCCAAATTAGTTGACTGTTTCTAATTGGAGCATGTGTTTCACTTAAAATATGAATCATGGCACGCATTCTTGGCTAACATGCATGAAGTTAGATTATGATGAAATGATGCCTTGTCTTTTCTTCTTTCCATGGAAAGCATACTTTGTCTATCATATTGTTGTTCCACTGATAATTGTTTTGCAGATAGTATCTATTTTTTTTGGTTGGACTAGGAGAAACTCTATTGTCTTGTGACTCTTGTCAATTTTGGTTAGAGTTCAAAACTTCGAATAATGAACAAACTTATACAGTTTTGTATTGCAGTTTTATGCTCCAATCATATAAGCAACTCTTCTCTTTTCTCTATTTCTCTCTCTCACTCTCACTCGCACACACACACACACTGTCCAAATCAACGATGAGATTTTTTTTTGCATACTTAAGCCTCATTAGTCATTTCCTTGTTTTTGTTGATACTACAAGTATGTAATCAATTATATAAAGGGAATAGGAGGGTTTGGTTGACCCTTGACATTCAATGACGTTGAGGTATGAAACACATGCATGGTATGTGTGGCTTCCCTCTAATACTTTTCTGAAGAGCTTATAGGGCTGGGAAGCTTGCTTCCCATGTATTGTGCTTTGCAACTTCCAAATGCACCATTCACGTCTGGTATGTTTGCTTGAAACATAAAAAGTCTAGACTTCCACTTTCCATGGCATTTACCTTAAAATTCTAATATGTTTGTTAAAAAGCTACATTTTTTTAGCGACATTTTTTTCACCTTGTTGAAGCTTGACATGAGAAATCTTCTAGCACAAATTTTATCAAAATTGCTATCCCCTTTTTTTCTCTTTTGTCTGAGATTATCATTATTAATGTGACATAAAATATGAATCTTATTTGCGTTATGAACGTTGTATTCCAAGGGCCCTTTTTTTTTGTAATTCCTATCGGCTAACATTGCACCAACTATTTCTGTTAAAATTCAACCTGATAAAGTCTACAATGAATTTGATAAGGTACACCAATCTAAAACTGAACGCTTCTTATTTGAATTTACCCCAAAAGGAATAGTTACTTTCTTTTTTACATTTGCTTTAAGGAGCATGTAAAGCCAGCTACAAATTTTACAAAGTGTAGATTACAATCATGTCAATCTTTTTTTGGTCTTGCCTAACAAGCTTACAAGTTCTTGGACTTTACCCAAGCTGCAAACCCCTCCCCCCCACAAGAAACGAAAAAAAAAAAAAAACACACAACAAAAAAAAAAAAGGAACAGGCGTTATTATGTGGGGTCATCTTGGTTAATCTTAGTGATCCAGCAACTGACTTGGTTATTTATGAGGTTAATAGTTTACAGTGGGCAGTCTACAAAATAATGATGAGCTTTGTCCATGTGCTGCTGTTGGTGTTCCTTTTCTGCCAAGCTTTGTACACTGATGAAATTTTTGTCGTAAAGCAATTTGGTTTACAACCCTTGGTGGGTAGAGTCACTAAGTATGCACATTATATGTGTTTTTCACCTGTTCCCTGTACCACTTATTGGGTAAATGTTCCGTCGCTGATACATCAGTTCATTGAATAATGTATATGGGCTTCAGGAGACTGATTCAGCCTTTCTAATGCCTACCTCTCAGTGAATAGTATGTTGTTTCCTTCTGCTCCGTCGACATTAGTTTGATCTAATGTGAATTGGATGCTTGATGATCCTCTCAGTAAATCACATCTTGGAGGGTTCTGAACCAAAATTTCAGTGATGAGATGCATTGCAGACTAGCTACTAGAGGTGCAAGTTTGGTTAGTTTAAGTTGAGGTTCTACTTGCTTCCTGATCTTGGCCATTTTTTTTTTGGATTATGCTAACATTGGATGTTTTATGATCTGATCAGCTGAAAGTAGGGAATGACCGAGGGTCCCTTTGGTTCTGGTTGACACTCAAGTTAATTGACCTGATATTGAACTAGCAAACAAGTGACCATCTGCACCACTGAAAGATAACATGCTTGGATTAGAAAACTGACTATGCAAATAATTGCTTGATGCAGACTAGCTAAACTGAAGAAAACTGTTTACATATCGGGGTTGGAGGATGGTTTAGTTGCTAATTGGAGAATCTATTTGTTTGCCCTTTCTTGGGCTGACAGATGTTCGTTTGATGCTCTATACCTTTGGGTTGGTCTTAGAATAATTTTATTAGCCTAATTGAGTTTTGGTTTGTTAGACTTTGCTAGGTTGTTATATTTGTGTCTACTCTTTTATGGCTATGCATTGAGTTGCTGATTAGAGGAGCTATTGGTTTTCCCTTTCCTGGTCTGACATATCATCACAAACATTTCTTCATACTTCATCAGTTTCAGGAAGTTGTCCATCATTATATGGTCTTGAGTCTTGACCACTTGTTGCAGTATGTATACCAGGTTTTTCATTTATATTTATATTCAGTATGTTTTCTTGATTCATATGTGCACATGGCTTGATCACTTTTAGTTAGAATGCATGTAGAACTTGTTTACGATGTCTATAAACACCTTTGTTTGCAGGTCACTCAAGAATGGCCAGGATTACCCAGAGGAGTGAAATTTGACCCCTCTGATCAGGAACTTATCTGGCATTTACTGGCCAAAGTTGGTGTTGGGAATTTGAAACCCCATCCTTTTATTGATGAGTTCATTCTAACTGTTGATAAAGATGATGGAATCTGTTATGCCCATCCTCGGGATTTGCCTGGTACGTTTAGAACATTATTCCCTCTCTCGTCCTGCTTTTCACTCAATTATCTTCATGTAATCAAGTTCTAACAGTAGAAGTTCTTAGGTGTTAAGCAAGATGGCAGTGTGTCTCACTTCTTTCACAGAGCAATCAAGGCCTACAACACTGGAACTCGCAAGCGTCGAAAGATCCATGGTGATGATTGTGGAGATGTTCGTTGGCACAAGACTGGCAGGACTAAACCAGTTATCCTGGATGGGGTTCAGAGAGGGTGCAAGAAATTTATGGTACTTTATGTGACCCCTGTCAGGGGTGGGAAACCAGAGAAGACTAATTGGGTGATGAGTCAGTATCACTTGGGCACGGGGGAAGATGAAAAAGAGGGAGAATACGTCACTTCCAAGGTGTTTTATAAGCAAAAGCAAGTCAAGCAGAGTGAAAAAAGTGAAGATGATATTCCTGAAGACAATGAAACAATTGCAAAAGTAGACCCAATCACTCCCAAGTCTGTGACTCCTGAACCCCCTCATAATGAAAGGCGATTTTCTGATTTTGACCTGGTACAGGAGTCCACTTCTTACATTGGTCAATTGGCTCAGGTAAAATGAACTTCTCTCTTTGTGCTGACTACACATGCCCTTTTGCTTTTCACAACTATTATCTGCAAACTCTTTATTTTTTTTGGCTTTTTCACCCCTATTGTCTGCCGAGGGAAGTTTATGTGGTAAACTTTACTCAAGGATTGTTTGGTTATTCCTTTGTAAAAAGAAGGGAGGTGTGTTTACACTAGTGTTGAATGAGGTGACTTAAAAGTGCCAATTTTCTCCGGTTCATGGGGCCCAATTACCAACTTCATTTCAAGTAGCCCTGTGATGAAATGTATAGTGAGTCAATGAGCCAGAAAACTAATGAAAATAATGAGATGCTAACGTTGTAAATTTCCAAGGATCAAGATAGTTTCGGAGAATTTGATATCCTTCCTTTTGTCACAGCTGCTCATGCGACAATAGACAGTGACATGTTTCATTGCAATTTTATCGGATGTCCCTGAAGGGATGACACTGACATGTTTCTCTTTTTTTTCCTCTTTTTCTACTTAGCATCATGAAATGGGTGGTTACATGAAAGAAGAGGTGGAAGCTGCACTTGAGATGCCTAATCATCAAGATCACCTCCCTGCAGAAAATCATGCTGACCAAGTAGTAGAGAATAATGAGAATCAGGTCATTGAGGATGACCCAAAATGGTGGGACAGTGAGTCTCAGTATCTGTTAGACTCGCAACAGCTTGTGGAAGGGCTGTCTTTGTGTGATGAGCTTCTGCAGAGCCAGTCTCCCAACAGGGATGGAAATGAAACTGATAAAGAACTAAAAGCCAAGCCCCGTCTTGCTGATTATGCTCACTTAGGACCAGAGAATTTAAAGAAGGATTTGGAGGCGTGCCAAGCTTTGGTCTTTGATCCAACAAACCTAGAACTTGATACACCACCTGATTTTCGGCTGAGCCAAATAGTAAACTCTGTTATCCTTTCTGGCATTTTCTTTCGTTGTATTGAACATAATGGTTTATACTTTATTGCAATTGACTTTCATTAATTATGATGCCTGCTCTTATACATCTGTAGGAGTTCGGATCACAGGAAAGTTTTCTTGGTTGGAGTGGGAGCTAGGTGGTTGACTCGATAGTGAATATGGTTTTGCACATCTTCATTTCGTCCTCTCATGGACAAAATACTTACAATTTTTGTTGCCACTGTTTGTGAAGACTTGGTCCTCTAAGTTCTCGGGGAGTACTTCATGGTGGTGCAAGTACTGTTATTTTGTAATCTGGTGATGTTATGATCTCATGCTTTTGTAAATTATCAACTGTTTTGCTTTTGAGGTAGATCCAACTGTCATAGCAATGTCGATCTGGTTTTGTTATGCGAAAATATGGCCTAAAAAGCTTGATGTTAGCATATCTTTAAGACATAATTGCAGTATGTGCTTAAGATATGCAATCTGTTGTTTTATTTTGTACATTTATTTTAGATGGGGTTTTTTGTTAGTTCCCCATTTCAGGGGAACTATGATTTCATGTGCTTTTTAAGGGTTTCAAGCAGTGAGTTGGTTGAAACCCTTGTTGATTAGATGACAGATATATAGGTAGACCTTATTATGCTATAAAACTTCATGCACTTCAAAGGAGGTGCCTAATTGACCCAGGGGAGGAATGATTATTAGTCATGAGCCCCAAAGATGAGTAAAATTCTCTCTCCCTTATGATTAAACGCACTTTTTAATTGGTGTTATTAGTTTTTTATACTGATTTCTTAATTTAAATATTTATTAGGAGTAGATTTTTCAAAATATAGAGAAATAAGGTATTATTAGGTGAAATCATGGGAATATAATTCATGAGGGTAGGTCTTGGCGTAACGGTGATATTGTTTCATTGTAATTTGGAGGTCGCAGATTTGAGTTGCGAAAGTAATCTTTTTACTTGTAGGGTTTGCGTTGCAGGTTTGAATGATTGTGTACATTTAACACTCTTTAAATTCCACAATGACAAAAAACGACTCGTGCACTGAGTATGCTTCTTATGGAAATATAATTTATGATATGCCCCAAACATAAAATAATTGGTTGCATGAGCCAGGTGATGTAGCATAACTCAATGAGTCATGCATTCATTTAACTAGCAGAGTCTCTCAGGTCATAAGGGTTGGCCTGAAAACTGGCCTGACAGAAATTTGGGCCAGACCTTGTTCTGAGGTGAGGGGTCCCTAGGGCTTGTTCATCAGCTGCATAATTGCTTTCCAGTGGACACCATGCTTGCAGCCTGGCAAAATGTTTTAGAAAGTGCACTTGAGGATAAGAATGGGTACCATTTTAAAAAAATGGTGTATAAAGACAGGGTTAACCAGGTGCTATTCATGCCAAGACATGAGTAATGGGACATGTTGTGTTCAAAAAGAGTTTGAACTGAGTCTAGCTAGGGTGTGTTCAGTTCACCTACTATGTGCAAAAAAGGAACAGACATGAGGGCCCTGATTTTGGTTTAGCCTTCATACTGAAATTTGACAATGCACAACTATGGGTATGAATCTAGTCGTGTTTAGAGCTGATAATCAAGTCGAGTTATTTGGGCTCGATTTAGATTCAACTCGTATAAGATTTTACTCCAAACGAGCTGACGAGCTAAACTTGAATAATTTTTTGGTTCGATTCAGGTTCGACTTATTTTTGGCTCATTTTTTAAACGATCTAAACTTGAATAATTTTCCAGGTTCATTTAAAAAACAAACTCAGTTCGATTATCAACCCTAGTCGTGTTATATTCAGATGTATGTTATTTTGATTTTGTGTCAAGTTTTAGACAATCCTAATTCAATCCCATTTAATGACTCATGCCGATTATTTTTATAGTAATGCATCATGTTTATTAATCGTATCATATTTAGGTTGACACACATAATGTTTCATCTCTAAGCTAAACCCTCAACCCATAACCCTTGTCATTGGCCACATGATTGCTTGCAGGGGAACTGGGTCATTCCAGTGTGTTCCTTGGCTTGCAGCCTGGCAAAAAGTTCAAGATAAGTGCATTTGAGGATGAGAAATGGGCATCTCTGGTGTATAAAGTCAAGGTTAACGAAGGTGTTACTCATGCCAAGACATGAGTGATGGGCCAATGTGTGTGTTTCAAAAGGGTTTGAGCTGATTCTGGCTAGGGGCTCTCACTTCACCCACCAAGTACTAAAAAGGAAGACACATAAGGGCCTCGGCACATTGGTTGGTTTGGCTGTCACAAGAATACATTTTGGTTTATCCTTCTTACTGAAATTTGACAAGGCATGTTGTTGAGATGTTTCTCATGTGGTATCAATGGAGTCATGTTATATTCAGTTGTGTAATTTTGATTTTGTGTTATGCCTAACATGTTTTCATTGAATAAAAAGTAGAGATACGATACTAAAAAATTATATTTCGGTACCATAATTGGACCCATACCACGACTACTCAAACCAGGATCAATCTTAATATATGATGGTGTATACACATGTATACTATGTGCACACATAGTTGTATGAATGCGATGAGGACAAGTGACAACAAATTATTTGGAGTGGGAAGAACGTTGAGCATCCAAAGTGCAACAAAAGCGCAAAAAGTGATAGTAGAGGTAAAATGGGCATACTCGAAATTAAGTAAGATTAGTGTCATTTGATCTGAATGGAACTACCGGTGAAGAAGACTCATGTTTTGCTATAAGCTCCATCAATGTTAAATCAAAGTTTATCGTTTAGACATTCAAAATTTCATTTTTTTTTTGTTTTAAGAAAGAATTCAAAAAATAATAATAAATAGCAAGAAATTCTGAATTCAGTGCCGTCAATTTTGTTAGATTTCAAACGACAAGTGTTTTTATGTTAATTAGTTAGATTATAGTTTTTTATTTTTTATAGATTTTATATAATTAAGAATTTTACTTTCATTATAGAGATAATTAAGATTTTGATCATTTTTATATATTCCTATGTAATTTCATAGAGTTATCTTATTTTTCATGTAGATTCAGATTTATTTGTGTTTTGAGAAAATTTTAGTCACACCCCTTTTAGTTTATTATATCTTTAAAGACATCTTTTTTATTATAAAAAACATTGACACTATTTTTAGTTTATATTTAAACATCACTGATACCTCCTGTCATTAAAGCACCATTTATAACAAAAATAAATTATCTAAAATACATAAAATTTGATTAAAATTCGAGCTTATTAAAATTTATTTTTCTACATATTAAAATTCGAGCTGATTAAATTAATTTTTCTATATATTAAAATTTATTCAATTAAAATTTGATTCAAATTGATTAAATTTTATTTTTATGTATTAAAATTTGAGCTGATTTAAGCTATTAGCCCGGATTAAAAATTATATTTTTTTATTAATTAAAATTCGATTCAAGTTGATTAAAATTTATTTTTTATGTATTAAAATTTATATTTTTCAATAAATCAAAATTCAGGTCGATTAAAATTTAATGCAAGTTAATTAAAATTTGATTTAAACATCGAATAGAATTTTAATCTGGAAAAATTCTAATAAGTAAAAAAATATAATTTTTTAATTGACTCATATTTACATAAAAAATAAATTTTAATTAGCTTGAATCAAATTTTAATCAATTCAAATTTTAATACGTAAAAAAATTTTAAAAAATAGAAAAGGTCTTATTAAAGATATGTCTATTTAGAGAGAGTGTGGATAAAATTTTTCTTAAAATATATCACGAGTAATTTAGTAAAATTACATTCTAATTAACACATTTAATTTGACATAGAGATGGTGTTTTTAAAGATATAATAAATTAAAATAGGTGTAACTGAAATTTTTTCTTGTGTTTTTTTACACTTAAAAAATAATTATTATTTTTTAAAAAAAATTGGGTATGTTTCCTGAAATGATTTGAAGAGAATGAGTACTTTTCCATGCACCCAAAAAAAAAAAAAAAAAAGGAAAAGAATGACAGACTGATGATGGTGAGGGGTTGAAGATGAGGAATCCCACGTGGGGGTGGATAAGGCTGCCACTTTGATCGATCACGTTCTGTCGGCTGCCTGAGATGCGATTGGAAATGCAACTCTCTATTATTATTATTTGGACTTCATTATTGTAGCCAAAAATAAAAAATATATTTAATATCCTACTTCTTATTATATTAATATATATATTTTTTAATTTTTATGAATTATTTAATAATAAAAAAATTATAATTTTTGTGGGTGATTTATCACCTTTGTAGGTGTTTTTGTTAGGATTAATCACAAGTATCACAAAAATAGTAAAAATAACCAAAAAAAAAAATGATAAATGACAATAAGATATCGATTTTTTTTTGATACCGTAAACTTGTTCTTATCATTATATTATAAAAATGATAAAAATAATTATTATAAAAATAATAAATAACCATTTTTTTAGGATATACTTGTCATTATTATTATGTGGCCGACAGCGCAATATCACATTGCCAGACTGACCCACGTTTTTGGACTCGAATACCTCTGGCTATGTTGGACGTTTGAATTAAAACTATCACCGATTAGGTGGTCCAGTCATGGTATGGTGTCTTCTTACGTCTCTCGTTCAGAAGTTTGAGAATTTGAGTTTTGAAATTTCATTAAAATTTGGTTATTGATCGCTAAATTAATTTAAGTAAATTTAGTCTTAAGAGGTGTTTTAGGTGCGATCAGGGATCTTATGATCCCATCGGTAAGGGTCTAACGGGATAGTCATTGGGCGCTCTCCTTTACCCCCACCCCTTCTTCTTAACCGGCCAAAAAAATAAAAATAAAACTTAAAATTCTAAGTATGTCAAGAAATTAGAATTGGGTGTACAACATTTATATATTAAGATCTTGAGATCGAATCTCCTAAAAAAAAATCTTATGTTTGATCAATGCTTATTATTTATGAATGTAAATTGTAAAAACTTTCATTATATTCTCTACTTCAAAAAACTCATGATTGAATCAGTTTTTTTTTATTTACAAAAAAAAAAAAAAACCTAGAGCCTATTTTGTTTGCATCTCAAAAAAAAATATTCAAAAACTATTTTTGAGAAAAGTTTTAAGAAAGTGTTTTTAAAAATTTTAAATTACAAAACTTGTTTGGTTATATATTTTTGAAAATAATTTTAAAGAACATAAATTCTAAAATCTTTTTTGACAATAATTCACAATTCTCATCTCTCTCTTTCTTTGCCCTTTCTCCGTCTCCATGAAACACACTCACACACAGACACACACACATAGAGACACATACACACAAAGACATACACAGATCTATGCTCAAATCTGTGTAGATCTGAAGCTTCAATTGTTGAGAGAAAAAGAAAGAGAGAGATCAAATCTAAAGCTTTTGGTTTCGGTGAAGAAAAAGACGCTAAAGAAGATGAGCTCCCTCTGTGTGTGTGTGTTTTCATTCTGTCGGAGAGGCAAAGTGGAGAGAGAGAGCTGGAGAAGACGAGATATGTGTATTCGTTTTGTTTGATGGGCAAAGTGTAAAGAGAGTAAGAGAAAGAGGAAGGAAAAAAGAAGAAGAAGGAAGCCTACATATACTACGACTAATTTTGTTGCTAAGGGGACTCGAATGACAGATCTTATTAAAGAGTTTTGTTTTCCGTGTTTTTAAAATTGTTGGCATAAACGTCTGAAAACGAACGTGGCTTATTTTATATTTTTTTGCTCAATTTATCACTTTTTTCTGAGAATTTGAGAACAAAAACTCAAACCAAATGAATTTTCATTGTTTTTAAAGTTTTGAAAACAAAAAAAAAATTTGAAAATTCAAATCAAACCACAGCCCTAGTATCCTATAGCAACAGATATTTCATTACAGATAGTTTGTCGGGGCATGTGGGTTTGCATAGGCCACATATTACTTATATTCAAACACAATTATCAATGATCATAATTCATAGTGTAAAAATCAAGAAGTACAACCAACATTACATTATATTTACAAAGACATTGACTTAGACATTAGAAAGTCGACCCCTGCAGCTCTCATTTTAGTCTTTGATTTCTTTAACTGGCGTTGGATGTCTGACGTAAATGTTAACAGAATTTAAACAAACTAATTTAGTGGTTGATGAAAATTTTATACCAACACCAGAAGAGGTTATAAATCTAAATGAATGAACTTCTCTCTCCTGTGAAATCTATGAAAAATATTATTTGAACTTAAAATGTTGGCTTGATTAATAATTATTATTAATTTAATTGTAAATTTTAATATTTATTTCTAATGCTCTAAATCTACATTACTGTTTTTCTGTTGATTGTCTTATATGGACGTAGATGGCAAAACAATCCAAAGGAGGAATTGTTGATTCCAGGTCCTTTTCTGACCGTACACGTGGCACACGTGAATATGGGCTGTATTCCATAATTTTAATAGGCCCACAAAAGGAGTTTTGACCACAAAGCGTCAAAAGACACTCCAGATAAGGTTTGTTTGGAAGCGCAATGTTTGGAGGCTTTTTTCTTACTTTTTTTTTTTTTAGATCGGAAAAAAAAAATTATTTTTTGATTTGGATATAAAGCATACTAAAGAGTTGAACAGATTAAAAAAATTGTTTATTTTTGTGCATGGTTTGCATTAATTTTTTTTTTTTTTTTATGGTCCAGATTAATTTTCACGCATCTAGACTAAATTCCTTTTCAGTCTGATCAAAGACAGATCATCCACGTCCAAAATAAGAGATTTATGAGGGATAAATTTCTTATACCTTGATCTTAAGGGATTATCAAAATTCAAAGTTAAGACATCTAAATTTGCAGTACATCTTTATTATTACTTGAGTGTGATTGGTTGTTATAGTGTCATCTACGCCGTTTTAGACAATTGAGAAGAAAAATTAATTAAAAGTATGACGTTATTATAGTAGTTTTTATTTGCAATTTTGGTAAATAGGTGATATTAGCAATGTGATACCAAAATCATTAATCATGACCTTTTTTGATTAAGACACTGTTTATGATTTGAATTTTGTATAATATATATATTTTTTTTATTCATTATTTTTGCTTTCGTCGTAGTCTTAGTTTTATTCATTACAAGTGATCTAATATTGAGAAAAATTAAAAAAAAAAGTAACAAAAATCGAGTGAATATGGACCCCACAATTTCGATGCACGTTTAAATGCTATTAAAAGATTAGGAAATAATAGGATGGATTGGAAAATTGGAAATATACGATCATAATAAAAATCCTTGGCATGTTACTTTAAATGATTAATGGGCCTACCTACCAATTAACCTAAAAACTCCATCTTTTAAGCACTTAGTTATCCTTTAATTATAGCTAGGCATAGGAAGCTGTAGGCTTTATGGAAGGAGAAAGCCAAATGTCTAATGGTAGTGAACAAAGCTTATGCAATGTATTAACAAAATAAAAAGGGACACAACCCTTAGGTTGGTCGAGTGGTCAAACTTGTTCTCTTGTAATTAAAAGGTTTTAAGTTCGATATTTCGAACACTTTTTAAGGGCTAATCATCATTGTTTCTTTGGAGACATATTTTTAAACTAATTTGAGTTACATTTATCTACTCAAAATTCGAGAAAATAATTGACGCAAGTCTGAACCCAATAAC
This sequence comes from Ilex paraguariensis, assembly GCA_963454935.2. Lineage (NCBI taxonomy): Eukaryota > Viridiplantae > Streptophyta > Magnoliopsida > Aquifoliales > Aquifoliaceae > Ilex > Ilex paraguariensis. The sequence goes on from CAUOFW020001127.1 coordinate 131,182, forward strand.
AAAAAAAAAAAAAGACCAAAAAATAAATAATTAACTTTTTATCTTGGTTAAATATGATAACATTATCCCCTAAAACGGTTTTCATTTTACCTTTAACTATTTGATTACTAAAAAAGTTAGGTACTTGATGACATTTCAGAGACAATAATTCTATGTGGACTTAATTTATGGATCTAAGTTGTCATAGTCATTGGATTAATAATGGGTCTCAATTCATATTAAAGCTAATTATCAATTAAATAACAATAAATAATTAGATAAATAAATTTTTAATAAATTATATTCAAATAACATTTATCCACCTCCGATAAAACTGAGGAGTAATGCTAAATGAACTTAAAATTAACTTAAAAATTAGACTTGATAATCTCAACCATTGAATAGGTAGTAGGTCCTAATAAATGCCGGGACCCACAATGAAATCAATAGTTGAAATTATCAAGTCTAGTTTTTAAGTGCATATAACATTGCTCAAACTGAGTGATTGTATATTTCAATAATTTTAAAACTAAAAATTTATTTCATTGATGACACTAGGTGCATCTTCACCAGTTTCAAGTGGCCAACATTATTAATGACTTTCCACATCAAACATGACTCAAGAGTCTCTCTCTCTCTCTCACACACACAGATGCACACAATTTCTCTATTGATGTGCTTATGGAAAATCTCAAATTTCTCTACAATTGAATCTTATTCTACTAATAGGATTCAAATAGAGAGGAAATAACAAAACCAGGAGGGGAAACCAGCTGAGAGAAAAAAAACACACACACACAGTATGATGAAGGACACTCTAAAGAAGTTCATTATGGAGTATGGACCAATCTTCAAAGCTCATGCCTAAGTCTATGCACACACATATACATACCGTAGCTCAATCTTCAACTTTCACTTCTACTCTCTTGTTATAAGGATATGAAGAATTAAGAGAAATGAAGCTCGAACTCCAAACTTTTGAGACCATGCTCATATTAAACCACAAACTTGTCATAACCCAAAAAAAAGGGGTCAATACACAAGGCTCCTGCCATTATGGTAACTTGACCTGCGAATGGCTAAATGTATGCAATCTTAGACATTCATTCGTTTGTACTTGAACCAAAAAACAAGGAAAATTGAGTTAATCAAAATCATAGTTTTAGATCAATCTATCCGATGTATAAATGAAGGCCCCTGAGGCCAATTAGTACAAAATTGTTGAGTTCATATCTGCCGTGGCTATATACACTCTAAGAAGAGAAATGAAATAAGAAAGAAAAAAATGATGGTTGCCATTGTTGAGGGTATCAGTCATGCCAGCAAAGGAGCATAACCCACACATCTTCTTATTATGTAGAGC